>SZWC01003864.1:108020-118427 GCA_023375785.1 Penium margaritaceum | reverse complement strand
GTGTGAGTGCGTGTAAGTGTGTGTAAGTGCGTGTAAGTATGTGTAAGTGCGTGTAAGTACGTGTAAGTGTATGTAAGTGCGTGTAAGTGCGTGTGAGTACGTGTAAGTGCGTGTAAGTGCGTGTAAGTTCGTGTAAGTGTGTGTGAGTGCGTGTAAGTGTGTGTAAGTGCGTATAAGTACGTGTAAGTGTGTGTAAGTATGTGTAACTGCGTGTAAGTGCGTGTGAGTGCGTGTCAGTGTGTGTTAGTACGTGTAAGTACGTGTAAGTCCGTGTAAGTACGTATGAGTACGTGTAAGTGCGTTTAAGTGCATGTAAGTGCGTTTAAGTGCGTGTAAGTGCGTTTGAGTGTGTGTAAGTGTGTGTAAGTGTGTGTGAGTGCGTGCAAGTGTATGTGAGTGTATGGAAGTGCGTGTAAGTACGTGTAAGTGCGTGTAAGTGCCTGTAAGTGCATACAAGTACGTGTAAGTGTGTGTAAGTCCGTGTAAGTGCGTGTAAGTGCATGAAATTGTGTATAAGTACATGTGAGTTCGTATAAGTGCGTGTAAGTGTGTGTAAGTACGTGTAAGTATGTGTAAGTGGGTGTAAGTGTTTGTGAGTGCGTGTAAGTGCGTGTAAGTTGGTGTAAGTGTGTGAAAGTGTGTGTAAATGCGTGTGAGTGCGTGTAAGTGCGTGTGAGTGCGTGTAAGTGCGTGTGAGTGCATATGAGTGCGTGTAAGTGCGTGTAAGTACGTGTAAATGCGTGTAAGTGCGTGTGAGTGCACGTAAGTGTGTGTAAGTGCGTGTAAGTGTGTGTAAGGCCGTGAAAGTGCGTATGAGTGCATGCAAGTATGTGTAAGTGCGTCTAAGTGCGTGTAAGTGCGTGTAAGTGTGTGTAAGTGTGTGTGAGTACGTGTAAGTGTGTGTAAGTGCGTGTGAGTACGTATAAGTGTGTGTAAGTGTGTGTAAGTGTGTGTAAGTGTGTGTAAGTGTGTGTAAGTGTGTGTAAGTGTGTGTAAGTGCATGTAAGTGTATGTACGTGTGTGTAAGTGTGTGTAAGTGTGTGTGAGTGTGTAAGTACGTGTGAGTGTGTGTAAGTGTGTGTAAGTGTGTGTGAGTGCGTGCAAGTGTATGTGAGTGTATGTAAGTGCGTGTAAGTACGTGTAAGTGTGTGTAAGTGTGTGTGAGTGCGTGCAAGTGTATGTGAGTGTATGTAAGTGCGTGTAAGTACGTGTAAGTGTGTGTAAGTGTGTGTGAGTGCGTGCAAGTGTATGTGAGTGTATGTAAGTGCGTGTAAGTACGTGTAAGTGTGTGTAAGTGTGTGTGAGTGCGTGCAAGTGTATGTGAGTGTATGTAAGTGCGTGTAAGTACGTGTAAGTGTGTGTAAGTGTGTGTGAGTGCGTGCAAGTGTATGTGAGTGTATGTAAGTGCGTGTAAGTACGTGTAAGTGTGTGTAAGTGTGTGTGAGTGCGTGCAAGTGTATGTGAGTGTATGTAAGTGCGTGTAAGTACGTGTAAGTGTGTGTAAGTGTGTGTGAGTGCGTATAAGTACGTGTGAGTGCGTGTAAGTGCGTGTGAGTACGTATAAGTGTGTGTAAGTGTGTGTAAGTGCATGTAAGTGTATGTACGTGTGTGTAAGTGTGTGTAAGTGTGTGTGAGTGTGTAAGTACGTGTGAGTGTGTGTAAGTGTGTGTAAGTGTGTGTAAGTGTGTGTAAGTGCGTGTAAGTGCGTGTAAGTACGTGTAAGTGTGTGTAAGTGTATGTAAGTATGTGTAAGTATGTGTAAGTGCGTGTGAGTGTGTGAAAATGCGTGTAATTGTGTGTAACTTTGTGTAAGTGTGTGTAAGAGCGTGTAAGTGTGTGTAAGTCTGTTTAAGTGTGTGTAAGTGCGTGTAAGTGAGTGTCAGTGCGTGTAAGTGCGTGTAAATGCGTCTAAGTGCATGTGAGTGCGTGTGAGTGCATGTCAGTGTGTGTGAGTGTGTGTAAGTGCGTGTGAGTGTGTGTGAATACGTGTGAGTGCGTGTGAGTGCGTGTAAGTGCGTGTAAGTACGTGTGAATGCGTGTGAGTACGTGTGAGTGCGTGTGAGTGCGTGTAACTGCGTGTGAGTGCATGTAAGTGCGTGTAAGTGTGTGTAAGTACGTGTAAGTGCGTGTAAGTGTGTGTAAGTACGTGTGAGTGCATGTGAGTGTGTGTAAATGCGTGTAAGTACGTGTAAGTCTGTTTAAGTGTGTGTGAGTGCGTGTGAGTGCATGTAAGAGCGTGTAAGTACGTGTAAGTACGTGCAAGTGTCTGTGAGTACGTGTAAGTGTGTGTAAGTGCGTGTAAGTGCGTGTAAGTGCATGTAAGTGCGTGTAAGTGTGTGGAAGTGTGTGTAAGTGCGTGTAAGTGTGTGTAAGTGTGTGTAAGTACGTGTAAGTGTGTGTAAGTATGTGTTAGTGTGTGTAAGTGCGTGTAAGTGCGTGTAAGTGCGTGTAAGTGCGTGTGAGTGCGTGTGAGTATGTGGAAGTGCATGTAGGTGTGTGTAAGTACGTGTAAGTACGTGTAAGTGCGTCTAAGTGTGTGTAAGTGCGTGTAAGTGCGTGTGAGTGCGTGTAAGTGCGTGTGAGTGCGTGTAAGTGCGTGTGAGTGCGTGTAAGTGCGTGTGAGTGCGTGTAAGTGCGTGTGAGTGCGTGTAAGTGCGTGTGAGTGCGTGTAAGTGCGTGTGAGTGCGTGTAAGTGCGTGTGAGTGCGTGTAAGTGCGTGTGAGTGCGTGTAAGTGCGTGTGAGTGCGTGTAAGTGCGTGTGAGTGCGTGTAAGTGCGTGTGAGTGCGTGTAAGTGCGTGTGAGTGCGTGTAAGTGCGTGTGAGTGCGTGTAAGTGCGTGTGAGTGCGTGTAAGTGCGTGTGAGTGCGTGTAAGTGCGTGTGAGTGCGTGTAAGTGCGTGTGAGTGCGTGTAAGTGCGTGTGAGTGCGTGTAAGTGCGTGTGAGTGCGTGTAAGTGCGTGTGAGTGCGTGTAAGTGCGTGTAAGAGCGTGTAAGTGCGTGTAAGTGTGTGGAAGTACGTGTAAGTGCGTGTGAGTGTGTGTAAGTTCGTGTAAGTGCGTGTAAGTGCGTGTAAGTCCGTGTAAGTGCGTGTGAGTGCGTGCAAGTGCGTATAAGTGCGTGTGAGTCCGTGTAAGTGTGTGTAAGTGCGTGTAAGTGCGTGTAGGTCCGTGTAAGTGCGTGTGAGTACGTGCAAGTGTGTGTAAGTGCGTGTACGTGTGTCTAAGTGTGTGTAAGTGCGTGTAAGTACGTGCAAGTGCGTGTGAGTGCGTGTAAGTGTGTATAAGTGCGTTCAAGTGTGTGTAAGTCCGTGTAAGTCCGTGTAAGTGTGTGTAAGTGCGTGTAAGTGTGTGTAAGTGCGTGTCAGTGCGTGTAAGTGCATGTAAGTGTGTGTAAGTGCGTGTGAGTCTGTGTAAGTGCGTGTAAGTGTGTGTAAGTATGTGTAAGTGTGTATAGTGCGTGCAAGTGTGTGTGAGTGCATGGAAGTGCGTGTAAGTGCATGTAAGTGCGTGTAAATACGTGTAAGTGCGTGTAAGTACGTGTCAGTGTGTGTAAGTGTGTGTAAGTGCGTGTAAGTGCGTGAAAGTGCGTGTAAGTGCGTATGAGTGCGTGTAAGTACGTGTAAGTGTGTGTAAGTGCGTGTAAGTGCGTGTAAGTGTGTGTAAGTGTATGTGAGTGCGTGTAAGTGCGTATAAGTGCGTGTAAGTACGTGTAAGTGTGTGTAAGTGCGTGTAAGTGCGTGTAAGTGCATCTATGTTTACCACCGACTCCGACTTGACAGCTTCGACTCTAAGTCTGTCCAGTCTGCCGACTTGATCCAAGTCCTTTTACCGACTGGGGTCAGAACACAGTCTACAGGGGGGCCTAAGCCCCAAGTACCTGAGTTGCTCAGCCAACCAGCAATTTTTCAAACTTTGGCAGTGTACGCTGCTGAAACACTTGAGTAAATTGTATGATAGGAGCACCAAATCGTCGTTGACTACCTTTCATGAAAGTTTGCACCTTCTTGCTTCTGCTTTTCCCCCTCACCTGCCCCTCTCACCGCAACGACTTGGTCGACTTGGAGTTGGGGGGTCCCGACTTAGCGCATCGACTTAGCGACTCCGACTTAAGTCCACAAGTAGATGGCAAATATAGAAGTGTGTGTAAGTGTCTGTAAGTGCAAGTAAGTGCGTGTAAGTGCGTGTTAGTGCGTGTAAATGCGTGTGACTGCGTGTAAGTGCGTGTGAGTGCGTGTAAGTGTTTGTGAGTGCGTGTAAGTGTGTTTAAGTGCGTGTAAGTACTTGTAAGTACGTGTAAGTGCGTGTAAGTGCGTGTGAGTACGTGTAAGTGTGTATAAGTGCGTGTAAGTCCGTGTAAGTGCGCGTGAGTGCATGCAAGTGCGTTTTAGTACGTGTAAGTGGGTGTAAGTGCGTGTAAGTGTGTGTAAGTGCGTGTGAGTGAGTGTAAGTGCGTGTAAGTGCGTGTAAGTGCGTGTAAGTTCATCTAAGTGTGTGTGAGTATGTGTAAGTACATGTAAGTGTGTGTAAGTGCGTGTAAATGCGTGTAAGTGCGTGTAAGTGCGTGTGAGTGTGTATAAGTGCGTATGAGTGTGTGTAAGTGCGTGTAAGTCCGTGTAAGTGCGTATGAGTGCGTGTAAGAGCGTGTAAGTACGTGTAAGTGCGTGTAAGTGTGTGTAAGTACGTGTGATTACGTGTAAGTGTGTGTAAGTACGTGTAAGTGTGTGTGAGTACGTACAAGTGTGTGTGAGTGTGTGGAAGTGCGTGTAAGTGCGTGTAAGTACGTGTAAGTGCTTGTAAGTGCATGCAAGTGCGTGTAAGTGTGTGTAAGTGCGTGTTAGTGCGTGTAAGTGCGTGAAAGTGCGTGTAAGTGCGTGTGAGTGCGTGTAAGTGTGTGTAAGTGTGTGTAAGTACGTGTAAGTGCGTATAAGTGCGTGTAAGTGCGTGTAAGTGCGTGTGAGTGCGTGTAAGTGCGTATAAGTGCGTGTAAGTGCGTGTAAGTGCGTGTGAGTGCGTGTAAGTGCGTATAAGTGCGTGTAAGTGTGTGTAAGTGCGTGTGTGCGTGTAAGTGTGTGTAAGTGCATGTAAGTGCGTGTAAGTGCATGTCAGTGCGTGTAAGTGCGTGTAAGTGCGTGTGAGTGCGTGTAAGTGCGTATAAGTGCGTGTAAGTGTGTGTAAGTGCGTGTGTGCGTGTAAGTGTGTGTAAGTGCATGTAAGTGCGTGTAAGTGCATGTCAGTGCGTGTAAGTGCGTGTAAGTGCGTGTGAGTGCGTGTAAGTACGTGTAAGTGCGTGTGAGTGCGTGTAAGTGTGTGTAAGTACGTGTAAGTGCGTGTAAGGGCGTGTAAGTGCGTGTAAGTGCGTGGAAGTGCGTGTAAGTGCGTGTGAGTGTGTGTAAGTGCGTGTAAGTCCGTGTAAGTGCGTATGAGTGCGTGTAAGAGCGTGTAAGTACGTGTAAGTGCGTGTAAGTGCATGCAAGTGCGTGTAAGTGTGTGTAAGTGCGTGTTAGTGCGTGTAAGTGCGTGAAAGTGCGTGTAAGTGCGTGTGAGTGCGTGTAAGTGTGTGTAAGTGTGTGTAAGTACGTGTAAGTGCGTATAAGTGGGTGTAAGTGCATATGTGTGCGTGTAAGTGCGTGTAAGTGGGTATAAGTGCGTGTAAGTGCGTATAAATGTGTGTGAGTGCGTGTAAGTGCATGTGAGTGCATGTGAGTATGTGTAAGTACGTGTAAGTGTGTGTAGGTGCGTGTAAGTACGTGTAAGTGCATGTGAGTACTTGTAAGTGTGTGTAAGTACGTGTAAGTGCGTGTAAGGCCGTGAAAGTGCGTGTGAGTGCGTGCAAGTGTGTGTAAGTGCGCGTAAGTACGTGTAAATGTGTGTAAGTACGTATAAGTACGTGTCAGTGTGTGTGAGTGTGTGTAAGTGTCTGTAAGTGTGTGTAAGTGCGTGTAAGTGCGTGTGAGTGCGTATAAGTACGTGTAAGTGCATATAAGTGCGTGTAAATGCGTGTAAGTGCGTGTAAGTACGTGTAAGTGCGTGTACATGTGTGTGAGTACGTGTAAGTGTGTGTGAGTACGTGTAAGTGTGTGTGAGTACGTGTAAGTGCGTGTAAGTGCGTGTAAGTACGTGTGAGTGCGTATGAGTGCGTGCAAGTGTGTGTAAGTACGTGTAAGTGCGTGTAAATGCGTGTGAGTGTGTGCAAGTGCGTGTGAGTGTGTGTAAGTGCGTGTGAGTGCATGTAAGTGCGTGTAAGTACGTGTAAGTGCGTGTAAGTACGTGTAAGTGCGTGTAAGTGCGTGTGAGTGCGTGTAAGTGTGTGTAAGTGTGTGTAACTACGTGTAAGTCCGTGTAAGTGCGTGTGAGTGCGTGCTAGTGCGTGTAAGTGCGTGTAAGTGCGTGTAAGTGCGTGTAAGTGGGTGTAAGTGTGTGTAAGTGCGTGTGAGTGCGTGTAAGTGTGTGTAAGTACGTGTAAGTGTATGTAAGTGCGTGTAAGTATGTGTAAGTGCGTGTGAGTGTGTACATGCGTGTGAGTGCGTGTAAGTGTGTGTAAGTGCGTGTAAGTGTGTGTAAGTGCATGTAAATGCGTGTAAGTGCGTGTAAGTGTGTGTAAGTGCGTGTAAGTGCGTATTAATGTGTGTAAGTGCGTGTAAGTGTGTGTGAGTGCGTGTAAGTGTGTGTAAGTGCGTGTAAGTTCGTGTAAGTGTGTGTGAGTGTGTGTAAGTACGTGTAAGTGAGTTTGAGTACGTGTAAGTGCGTGTAAGTGCGTGTAAGTGTGTGTAAGTTCGTGTAAGTACGTGTAAGTGTGTGTAAGTGCATATAAATGCGTGTAAGTGCGTGTAAGTGTGTGTGAGTGTGTGTAAGTGCGTGTAAGTATGTGTCAGTACGTGTAAGTGCGTGTAAGTGTGTGTAAGTACGTGTGAGTGTGTGTAAGTGCGTGTAAGTATGTGTCAGTACGTGTAAGTGCGTGTAAGTGTGTGTAAGTACGTGTGAGTGTGTGTAAGTGCGTGTAAGTATGTGTCAGTACGTGTAAGTGCGTGTAAGTGTGTGTAAGTACGTGTGAGTGTGTGTAAGTGCGTGTAAGTATGTGTCAGTACGTGTAAGTGCGTGTAAGTGTGTGTAAGTACGTGTGAGTGTGTGTAAGTGCGTGTAAGTATGTGTCAGTACGTGTAAGTGCGTGTAAGTGTGTGTAAGTACGTGTGAGTGTGTGTAAGTGCGTGTAAGTATGTGTCAGTACGTGTAAGTGCGTGTAAGTGTGTGTAAGTACGTGTGAGTGTGTGTAAGTGCGTGTAAGTATGTGTCAGTACGTGTAAGTGCGTGTAAGTGTGTGTAAGTACGTGTGAGTGTGTGTAAGTGCGTGTAAGTATGTGTCAGTACGTGTAAGTGCGTGTAAGTGTGTGTAAGTACGTGTGAGTGTGTGTAAGTGCGTGTAAGTATGTGTCAGTACGTGTAAGTGCGTGTAAGTGTGTGTAAGTACGTGTGAGTGTGTGTAAGTGCGTGTAAGTATGTGTCAGTACGTGTAAGTGCGTGTAAGTGTGTGTAAGTACGTGTGAGTGTGTGTAAGTGCGTGTAAGTATGTGTCAGTACGTGTAAGTGCGTGTAAGTGTGTGTAAGTACGTGTGAGTGTGTGTAAGTGCGTGTAAGTATGTGTCAGTACGTGTAAGTGCGTGTAAGTGTGTGTAAGTACGTGTGAGTGTGTGTAAGTGCGTGTAAGTATGTGTCAGTACGTGTAAGTGCGTGTAAGTGTGTGTAAGTACGTGTGAGTGTGTGTAAGTGCGTGTAAGTATGTGTCAGTACGTGTAAGTGCGTGTAAGTGTGTGTAAGTACGTGTGAGTGTGTGTAAGTGCGTGTAAGTATGTGTCAGTACGTGTAAGTGCGTGTAAGTGTGTGTAAGTACGTGTGAGTGTGTGTAAGTGCGTGTAAGTATGTGTCAGTACGTGTAAGTGCGTGTAAGTGTGTGTAAGTACGTGTGAGTGTGTGTAAGTGCGTGTAAGTATGTGTCAGTACGTGTAAGTGCGTGTAAGTGTGTGTAAGTACGTGTGAGTGTGTGTAAGTGCGTGTAAGTATGTGTCAGTACGTGTAAGTGCGTGTAAGTGTGTGTAAGTACGTGTGAGTGTGTGTAAGTGCGTGTAAGTATGTGTCAGTACGTGTAAGTGCGTGTAAGTGTGTGTAAGTACGTGTGAGTGTGTGTAAGTGCGTGTAAGTATGTGTCAGTACGTGTAAGTGCGTGTAAGTGTGTGTAAGTACGTGTGAGTGTGTGTAAGTGCGTGTAAGTATGTGTCAGTACGTGTAAGTGCGTGTAAGTGTGTGTAAGTACGTGTGAGTGTGTGTAAGTGCGTGTAAGTATGTGTCAGTACGTGTAAGTGCGTGTAAGTGTGTGTAAGTACGTGTGAGTGTGTGTAAGTGCGTGTAAGTATGTGTCAGTACGTGTAAGTGCGTGTAAGTGTGTGTAAGTACGTGTGAGTGTGTGTAAGTGCGTGTAAGTATGTGTCAGTACGTGTAAGTGCGTGTAAGTGTGTGTAAGTACGTGTGAGTGTGTGTAAGTGCGTGTAAGTATGTGTCAGTACGTGTAAGTGCGTGTAAGTGTGTGTAAGTACGTGTGAGTGTGTGTAAGTGCGTGTAAGTATGTGTCAGTACGTGTAAGTGCGTGTAAGTGTGTGTAAGTACGTGTGAGTGTGTGTAAGTGCGTGTAAGTATGTGTCAGTACGTGTAAGTGCGTGTAAGTGTGTGTAAGTACGTGTGAGTGTGTGTAAGTGCGTGTAAGTATGTGTCAGTACGTGTAAGTGCGTGTAAGTGTGTGTAAGTACGTGTGAGTGTGTGTAAGTGCGTGTAAGTATGTGTCAGTACGTGTAAGTGCGTGTAAGTGTGTGTAAGTACGTGTGAGTGTGTGTAAGTGCGTGTAAGTATGTGTCAGTACGTGTAAGTGCGTGTAAGTGTGTGTAAGTACGTGTGAGTGTGTGTAAGTGCGTGTAAGTATGTGTCAGTACGTGTAAGTGCGTGTAAGTGTGTGTAAGTACGTGTGAGTGTGTGTAAGTGCGTGTAAGTATGTGTCAGTACGTGTAAGTGCGTGTAAGTGTGTGTAAGTACGTGTGAGTGTGTGTAAGTGCGTGTAAGTATGTGTCAGTACGTGTAAGTGCGTGTAAGTGTGTGTAAGTACGTGTGAGTGTGTGTAAGTGCGTGTAAGTATGTGTCAGTACGTGTAAGTGCGTGTAAGTGTGTGTAAGTACGTGTGAGTGTGTGTAAGTGCGTGTAAGTATGTGTCAGTACGTGTAAGTGCGTGTAAGTGTGTGTAAGTACGTGTGAGTGTGTGTAAGTGCGTGTAAGTATGTGTCAGTACGTGTAAGTGCGTGTAAGTGTGTGTAAGTACGTGTGAGTGTGTGTAAGTGCGTGTAAGTATGTGTCAGTACGTGTAAGTGCGTGTAAGTGTGTGTAAGTACGTGTGAGTGTGTGTAAGTGCGTGTAAGTATGTGTCAGTACGTGTAAGTGCGTGTAAGTGTGTGTAAGTACGTGTGAGTGTGTGTAAGTGCGTGTAAGTATGTGTCAGTACGTGTAAGTGCGTGTAAGTGTGTGTAAGTTCGTGTCAGTACGTGTAAGTGTGTGTAAGTGCATATAAATGCGTGTAAGTGCGTGTAAGTGTGTGTGCGTGCGTGTAAGTGCGTGTGAGTGCGTGTAAATGCGTGTAAGTGCGTGTAAGTGCGTGTAAATGTGTGTAAGTGTGTCTAAGTGCATGTAAGTGCGTGTATGTGCGTGTAAGTTTGTGTAAATGCGTGTGAGTACATGTAAGTGTGTGTAAGTGTGTGTAAGTGCGTGTAAGTTTGTGTAAGTGCGTGTAAATGTGTGTGAGTGCATGTAAGTACGTGTGAGTGTGTCTGAGTGCGTGTAAGAGTGTGTAAGTGCATGTAAGTGTATGCAAGTGTGTGTAAGTGCGTGTAAGTACGTGTAAGTGTGTGTAATTGTGTGTCAGTGTGTGTAAGTGAGTGTAAGTGTGTGTAAGTACGTGTGAGTGTGTGTAAGTGTGTGTAAGTATGTGTCAGTACGTGTAAGTGCGTGTAAGTGTGTGTAAGTGCGTGAAAGTGCGGGTAAGTCCTTGTAAGTGTGTGTAAGTGCGTGTAAATGTGTGTGAGTGTGTGTAAGTGCGTGTGAGTGCGTGTAAGTGCGTGTGAGTGCGTGTGAGTGCGTATAAGTGCGTATAAGTGTGTGTAAGTGTGTGAGAGTGCGTGTAAGTGTGTGCAAGTGCATGTAAGTGCGTGTAAGTGCGTGTAAGTGCGTGTAAGTATGTGTAAGTATGTGTAAGTGCGTGTAAGTACGTGTAAGTACGTGTAAGTGTGTGTTAGTGCATGTAAGTGCGTGTGAGTGAGTGTAAGTGTGTGTAAGTGCGTGTAAGTTTGTGTAAGTATGTGTGAGTGTGTGTAAGTGCGTGT
>SZWC01003864.1:93117-107786 GCA_023375785.1 Penium margaritaceum | reverse complement strand
TGTAAGTGCGTGTGAGTGAGTGTAAGTGTGTGTAAGTGCGTGTAAGTTTGTGTAAGTATGTGTGAGTGTGTGTAAGTGCGTGTGAGTGCGTGTAAGTGCGTAAGTACGTGTAAGTACGTGTAAGTGCGTGTAAGTGTGTGTAAGTGCGTGTAAGTGCGTGTAAGTGCGTGTAAGTGGGTGTAAATGCGTGTGAGTGTGTGTAAGTGTGTGTGAGTGCGTGTAAATGCGTGTGAGTGCGTGTAAGTGCGTGGAAGTGCGTGTAAGTACGTGTAAGAGTGTGTAAGTGTGTCTAAGTGCGTTTAAGTGCGTGTAAGTGCGTATAAGTGTGTGTAAATGTGTGTGAGTGCGTGTAAGTGCGTGTGAGTGTGTGTAAGTGCGTGTGAGTACGTGTAGGTGCGTATAAGTACGTGTAAGTGTGTGTAAGTGCGTGTAAGTGCGTGTAAGTGCGTGAGAGTGTGTATAAGTTTGTGTAAGTGCATGTAAGTGCGTGTGAGTGCGTGTGAGTGTGTATAAGTGCGTGTAAGTGCGTGTAAGTCAGTGTAAGTGTGTGTAAGTACGTATAAGTGTGTGTAAGTGCGTGTAAGTGCGTGTAAGTGTGTGTAGGTGCGTGTAAGTACGTGTAAGTACGTGTATGTGCGTGTAAGTGCATGTAAATGCGTGTGAGTGTGTGTAAGTGCGTGTGAGTGCGTGTAAGTACGTGCAAGTTTGTGTAAGTGCGTAAGTGCGTGTAAGTGCGTATAAGTGCGTGTAGGTGTGTGTAAGTGCGTGTAAGTGCGTGTAAGTACGTGTAAGTCTGTGTGAGTATGTGTAAGTGTATGTAAGTATGTGTAAGTGCGTGTAAGTGCGTGTGAGTGCGTGTGAGTAGGTGCAAGTGCGTGTAAGTGCGTGTAAGTACGTGTTAATGTGTGTGAGTGTGTGTAAGTGTGTGTAAGTGCATGTAAGTGCGTGTAAGTACGTGTAAGTAGGTGTAAGTACGTGTAAATGCGTGTAGGTGCGTGTGAGTGCGTGTAAGTGTGTGTAAGTGCGTATAAGTGCGTAGAAGTCCGTGTAAGTGCGTGTGAGTGCGTGCAAGTACGTGTAAGTGCTTGTAAGTGCGTGTAAGTGCGTGTAAGTGCGTGTAAGTGCGTGTGAGTGCGTGTAAGTGTGTGTAAGTGCGTGTGAGTGCGTGCAAGTACGTGTAAGTGCTTGTAAGTGCGTGTAAGTGCGTGTAAGTGCGTGTAAGTGCGTGTGAGTGCGTGTAAGTGTGTGTAAGTGCATTTAAGTGTGTGTAAGTTTGTGTAAGTCCATGTAAGTGCATGTCAGTGGGTGTTAGTGTGTGTAAGTGCGTATGAATGCGTATAAGTGTGTGTAAGTGCGTGTAAGTGTGTGTAAGTGTGTGTAAGTGCGTGTAAGTGTGTGTGAGTGTGTAAGTGCGTGTGAGTTCGTGTAAGTTTGTGTAAGTGCGTGTAAGTGTATGTAAGTGCGTGTAAATGCGTATAAGTGCGTGTAAGTGTGTGTAAGTGCGTGTAAGTGCGTGCAAGTGTGTGTAAGTGCGTGTAAGTGCGTGTAAGTGCATGTGAGTACGTGTAAGTGCGTGTAAGTGCGTGTAAGTTCGTGTAAGTGTGTGTGAGTGTGTGTCAGTGCGTGTAAGTACGTGTAAGTGCATGTAAGTCCGTGTAAGTGCGTGTGAGTGCGTGCGAGTGTGTGAAGTACGTGTAAGTGCATGTAAGTCCGTGTAAGTGCGTGTGAGTGCGTGCGAGTGTGTGAAGTACGTGTAAGTGCATGTAAGTCCGTGTAAGTGCGTGTGAGTGCGTGCGAGTGTGTGAAGTACGTGTAAGTGCATGTAAGTCCGTGTAAGTGCGTGTGAGTGCGTGCGAGTGTGTGAAGTACGTGTAAGTGCATGTAAGTCCGTGTAAGTGCGTGTGAGTGCGTGCGAGTGTGTGAAGTACGTGTAAGTGCATGTAAGTCCGTGTAAGTGCGTGTGAGTGCGTGCGAGTGTGTGAAGTACGTGTAAGTGCATGTAAGTCCGTGTAAGTGCGTGTGAGTGCGTGCGAGTGTGTGAAGTACGTGTAAGTGCATGTAAGTGTGTGTGAGTGTGTGTCAGTGCGTGTAAGTACGTGTGAGTGCGTATAAGTACGTGTAAGTGCGTGTAAGTACGCGTGTAAGTGTGTGTAAGTGCGTGTAAGTGCGTGTAAGTGCATGTAAGTGTGTGTGAGTACGTGTGAGTGCATGCAAGTGCGTGTAAGTGCATGTAAGTGTGTGTAAGTGCGTGTGAGTGCCTGTAAGTACGTGTGAGTACATATAAGTACGTGTAAGTGCGTGTAAGTGTGTGTGAGTGTGTGTAAGTGTATGTAAGTACGTGTAAGTGCGTGTAAGTCTGTGTAAGTGCGTGTGAGTGCGTGCAAGTACGTGTAAGTGCGTGTAAGTACGTGTAAGTGTGTGTAAGAGCGTGTAAGTGTGTGTAAGTGTGTGTAAGTGGTTGTAAGTGCGTTTGAGTGTGTGTAAGTGTGTGTAAGTGTGTTTAAGTGTATGTAAGTCCGTGTAAGTCTGTGTAAGTCCGTGTAAGTGCGTGTAAGTATGTATAAGTGTGTGTAAGTGCGTGTGAGTCTGTGTAAGTGTGTGTAAGTACGTGTAAGTGTGTGTAAGTGCGTGTAAGTGCGTGTAAGTGCGAATGAGTGTGTAAGTACGTGTGAGTGTGTGTTAGTGTGTATAAGTGTGTGTAAGTGTGTGTAAGTACGTGTAAGTACGTTTAAGTGCGTGTAAGTGCGTGTAAGTGTGTGTAAGTCCATGTAAGTGTGTGTAAGTGTGTATAAGTTCGTGTAAGTGCGTGTAAGTGCGTGTAAGTGCGTGTAAGTGCGTGTAAATACGTGTGAGTATGTGTAAGTGGGTGTGAGTGCGTGTAAGTGCGTGTGAGTGCGTGTAAGTGCGTGTAAGTGCGTGTGAGTGCGTGCGAGTGTGTGAAGTACGTGTAAGTGCATGTAAGTGCGTGTACATGCGTGTGAGTGCGTGTAAGTGCGTGTGAGTGTGTGTAAGTGCGTGTGAGCGCATGTAAGTGTGTGTAAGTGTGAGTAAGTGTGTGTAAGTCCGTGTAAGTCCGTGTAAGTCCGTGTAAGTGCGTGTAAGTGGGTGTAATTGTGTGTAAGTGCGTATGAGTTCGTGTAAGTGTGTGTAAGTGCATGTAAGTGCGTGTAAGTTCGTGTGAGTGTGTAAGTGTGTGTGAGTACGTGTAAGTGTCTATAAGTGCGTGTCAGTGTGTGTAAGTGCGTGTAAATGCGTGTAAGTGCGTGTAAGTGTGTGTAAGTGCATGTAAGTACGTGTAAGTGTGTGCAAGTGTGTGTAAGTGCGTGTGAGTGCGTGTAAGTGTGTGTAAGTGCGTGTAAGTTCGTGTAAGTGTGTGTGAGTACGTGTAAGTACGTGTAAGTGCGTTTGAGTACGTGTAAGTGCGTATAAGTGTGTGTAAGTGTGTGTAAGTTCGTGTAAGTGCGTGTAAGTGCATGTAAATGCGTGTGAGTGTGTGTAAGTATGTGTGAGTGCGTGTAAGTGGGTGTGAGTGCGTGTAAGTACGTGTAAGTGCGTGTAAGTACGTGTAAGTGTGTCTAAGTGCTTGTAAGTGCGTATAAGTGCGTGTAAATGCGTGTGAGTACGTGTAAGTGCGTGTAAGTGCGTGTAAGGGCGTGTAAGTGCGTGTAAGTGCATGTAAGTGCGTGTAAGTGCATATGAGTGCGTGTAAGTGTGTGTAAGTACGTGTAAGTATGTGTAAGTCCGTGTAAGTGCGTGTGAGTGCGTGTAAGTGCATGTAAGTGCCTGTAAGTACGTGTAAGTGTGTGTAAGTATGGGTGAGTGCATGTAAGTGTGTGTAAGTGTGTGTAAGTGCGTGTAAGTCCGTGTAACTGCGTGTAAGTGCGTGTAAGTGTGTATAAGTATGTGTAAGTACGTGTAAGTGCATGTAAGTGTGTGTAAGTGCGTGTAAGTACGCGTGTAAGTGTGTGGTAGTACGTATGAGTACGTGCGAGTGCATGCAAGTGTGTGTAAGTACATGTGAGTGCGTGTAAGTGCCTGTGAGTGTGTGTAAGTACGTGTGAGTACGTATAAGTACGTGTAAGTGTGTGTAAGTGCGTGTGAGTGTGTGTAAGTGCGTGTTAGTACGTGTAAGTCCGTATAAGTGTGTGTGAGTGCGTGCAAGTGCATGTAAGTGCGTGTAAGTGCGTGTAAGTGCGTGTAAGTGCGTGTAAGTGCGTGTAAGTGTGTGTAAGTGGGTGTAAGTGTGTGTAAGTGCGTGTGAGTGTGTGTAAGTGTGTGTAAGTGCGTGTTAGTACGTGTAAGTCCGTATAAGTGTGTGTGAGTGCGTGCAAGTGCGTGTAAGTACGTGTAAGTGCGTGTAAATGCGTGTGAGTACGTGTAAGTGCGTGTGAGTGCGTGTAAGTACGTGTGAGTGCGTGTAAGTACGTGTGAGTGCGTGTAAGTACGTGTGAGTGCGTGTAAGTACGTGTGAGTGCGTGTAAGTACGTGTGAGTGCGTGTAAGTACGTGTGAGTGCGTGTAAGTACGTGTGAGTGCGTGTAAGTACGTGTGAGTGCGTGTAAGTACGTGTGAGTGCGTGTAAGTACGTGTGAGTGCGTGTAAGTACGTGTGAGTGCGTGTAAGTACGTGTGAGTGCGTGTAAGTACGTGTGAGTGCGTGTAAGTACGTGTGAGTGCGTGTAAGTACGTGTGAGTGCGTGTAAGTACGTGTGAGTGCGTGTAAGTACGTGTGAGTGCGTGTAAGTACGTGTGAGTGCGTGTAAGTACGTGTGAGTGCGTGTAAGTACGTGTGAGTGCGTGTAAGTACGTGTGAGTGCGTGTAAGTACGTGTGAGTGCGTGTAAGTACGTGTGAGTGCGTGTAAGTACGTGTGAGTGCGTGTAAGTACGTGTGAGTGCGTGTAAGTACGTGTGAGTGCGTGTAAGTACGTGTGAGTGCGTGTAAGTACGTGTGAGTGCGTGTAAGTACGTGTGAGTGCGTGTAAGTACGTGTGAGTGCGTGTAAGTACGTGTGAGTGCGTGTAAGTACGTGTGAGTGCGTGTAAGTACGTGTGAGTGCGTGTAAGTACGTGTGAGTGCGTGTAAGTACGTGTGAGTGCGTGTAAGTACGTGTGAGTGCGTGTAAGTACGTGTGAGTGCGTGTAAGTACGTGTGAGTGCGTGTAAGTACGTGTGAGTGCGTGTAAGTACGTGTGAGTGCGTGTAAGTACGTGTGAGTGCGTGTAAGTACGTGTGAGTGCGTGTAAGTACGTGTGAGTGCGTGTAAGTACGTGTGAGTGCGTGTAAGTACGTGTGAGTGCGTGTAAGTACGTGTGAGTGCGTGTAAGTACGTGTGAGTGCGTGTAAGTACGTGTGAGTGCGTGTAAGTACGTGTGAGTGCGTGTAAGTACGTGTGAGTGCGTGTAAGTACGTGTGAGTGCGTGTAAGTACGTGTGAGTGCGTGTAAGTACGTGTGAGTGCGTGTAAGTACGTGTGAGTGCGTGTAAGTACGTGTGAGTGCGTGTAAGTACGTGTGAGTGCGTGTAAGTACGTGTGAGTGCGTGTAAGTACGTGTGAGTGCGTGTAAGTACGTGTGAGTGCGTGTAAGTACGTGTGAGTGCGTGTAAGTACGTGTGAGTGCGTGTAAGTACGTGTGAGTGCGTGTAAGTACGTGTGAGTGCGTGTAAGTACGTGTGAGTGCGTGTAAGTACGTGTGAGTGCGTGTAAGTACGTGTGAGTGCGTGTAAGTACGTGTGAGTGCGTGTAAGTACGTGTGAGTGCGTGTAAGTACGTGTGAGTGCGTGTAAGTACGTGTGAGTGCGTGTAAGTACGTGTGAGTGCGTGTAAGTACGTGTGAGTGCGTGTAAGTACGTGTGAGTGCGTGTAAGTACGTGTGAGTGCGTGTAAGTACGTGTGAGTGCGTGTAAGTACGTGTGAGTGCGTGTAAGTACGTGTGAGTGCGTGTAAGTACGTGTGAGTGCGTGTAAGTACGTGTGAGTGCGTGTAAGTACGTGTGAGTGCGTGTAAGTACGTGTGAGTGCGTGTAAGTACGTGTGAGTGCGTGTAAGTACGTGTGAGTGCGTGTAAGTACGTGTGAGTGCGTGTAAGTACGTGTGAGTGCGTGTAAGTACGTGTGAGTGCGTGTAAGTACGTGTGAGTGCGTGTAAGTACGTGTGAGTGCGTGTAAGTACGTGTGAGTGCGTGTAAGTACGTGTGAGTGCGTGTAAGTACGTGTGAGTGCGTGTAAGTACGTGTGAGTGCGTGTAAGTACGTGTGAGTGCGTGTAAGTACGTGTGAGTGCGTGTAAGTACGTGTGAGTGCGTGTAAGTACGTGTGAGTGCGTGTAAGTACGTGTGAGTGCGTGTAAGTACGTGTGAGTGCGTGTAAGTACGTGTGAGTGCGTGTAAGTACGTGTGAGTGCGTGTAAGTACGTGTGAGTGCGTGTAAGTACGTGTGAGTGCGTGTAAGTACGTGTGAGTGCGTGTAAGTACGTGTGAGTGCGTGTAAGTACGTGTGAGTGCGTGTAAGTACGTGTGAGTGCGTGTAAGTACGTGTGAGTGCGTGTAAGTACGTGTGAGTGCGTGTAAGTACGTGTGAGTGCGTGTAAGTACGTGTGAGTGCGTGTAAGTACGTGTGAGTGCGTGTAAGTACGTGTGAGTGCGTGTAAGTACGTGTGAGTGCGTGTAAGTACGTGTGAGTGCGTGTAAGTACGTGTGAGTGCGTGTAAGTACGTGTGAGTGCGTGTAAGTACGTGTGAGTGCGTGTAAGTACGTGTGAGTGCGTGTAAGTACGTGTGAGTGCGTGTAAGTACGTGTGAGTGCGTGTAAGTACGTGTGAGTGCGTGTAAGTACGTGTGAGTGCGTGTAAGTACGTGTGAGTGCGTGTAAGTACGTGTGAGTGCGTGTAAGTACGTGTGAGTGCGTGTAAGTACGTGTGAGTGCGTGTAAGTACGTGTGAGTGCGTGTAAGTACGTGTGAGTGCGTGTAAGTACGTGTGAGTGCGTGTAAGTACGTGTGAGTGCGTGTAAGTACGTGTGAGTGCGTGTAAGTACGTGTGAGTGCGTGTAAGTACGTGTGAGTGCGTGTAAGTACGTGTGAGTGCGTGTAAGTACGTGTGAGTGCGTGTAAGTACGTGTGAGTGCGTGTAAGTACGTGTGAGTGCGTGTAAGTACGTGTAAGTGCTTGTAAGTGCATGTAAGTGCATGTAAGTGAGTGTAAGTGCGTGTAAGTGCGTGTAAGTGCGTATGAGTGCGTGTAAGTGTGTGTAAGTGCCTTTAAGTGCGTGTAAGTCTGTGTAAGTGCGTGTGAGTGCATGTAAGTACGTGTAAGTGCGTATAAGTGCGTGTAAGTGTGTGTTAGTACGGGTGAGTGCGTGTAAGTGTGTGTAAGTGTGTTTGTGTGTAAGTCCGTGTAAGTGCGTGTAAGTACGTGTAAGTACGTAGAAGTGTGTGTAAGTGTGTGTGAGTGCGTGTAAGTACGTGTAAGTGTGTGTAAGTGTGTGTAAGTGCGTGTAAGTGCGCGTGTAAGTGTGTGTAAGTGCGTGTAAGTGTGTGTAAGTGTGTGTAAGTGTGTATGAGTGCGTGTGAGTGTGTGCAAGTGCATGTAAGTGTATGTAAGTGCGTGTGAGTGTGTGTGAGTACGTATAAGTACGTGTAAGTACGTGTAAGTATGTGTGAGTGTGTGTAAGTGTGTGTAAGTGCGTGTAAGTGCGTGTAAGTTCATGTAAGTACGTGTGAGTATGTGCAAGTGCATGTAAGTGCGTGTAAGTGCGTGTAAGTGCGTGTAAGTACGTGTAAGTGGGTGTAAGTGTGTGTGAGTGCGTGTAAGTATGTGTAAGTGTGTTTAAGTGTATGTAAGTCCGTGTAAGTGCGTGTAAGTGCGTGTAAGTGTGTGTAAGTGCGTATGAGTGTGTGTAAGTGTGTGTAAGTGTGTGTAAGTGTGTGTAAGTGTGTGTAAGTGCGTGTAAGTGCGTGTGAGTGTGTAAGTGCGTATGAGTGCGTGTAAGTGTGTGTAAGTGTGTGTAAGTGCGTGTAAATGCGTGTAAGTGCGTGTAAGTGTGTGTAAGTGCGTGTAAATGCGTGTAAGTGCGTGTAAGTGCGTGTGAGTGTGTGTAAGTAGGTAGAAGTGTGTGTAAGTGCATGTAAGTGTGTGTAAGTGCGTGTAAGTATGTGTGAGTGTGTAAGTGCGTGTGAGAGCGTGTAAGTGTGTGTAAGTGCGTGTAAATGCGTGTAAGTGCGTGTAAGTGCGTGTGAGTGTGTGTAAGTAGGTAGAAGTGTGTGTAAGTGCATGTAAGTGTGTGTAAGTGCGTGTAAGTATGTGTGAGTGTGTAAGTGCGTGTGAGAGCGTGTAAGTGTGTGTAAGTGCGTGTAAATGCGTGTAAGTGCGTGTAAGTGCGTGTGAGTGTGTGTAAGTAGGTAGAAGTGTGTGTAAGTGCATGTAAGTGTGTGTAAGTGCGTGTAAGTATGTGTGAGTGTGTAAGTGCGTGTGAGAGCGTGTAAGTGTGTGTAAGTGCGTGTAAATGCGTGTAAGTGCGTGTAAGTGCGTGTGAGTGTGTGTAAGTAGGTAGAAGTGTGTGTAAGTGCATGTAAGTGTGTGTAAGTGCGTGTAAGTATGTGTGAGTGTGTAAGTGCGTGTGAGAGCGTGTAAGTGTGTGTAAGTGCGTGTAAATGCGTGTAAGTGCGTGTAAGTGCGTGTGAGTGTGTGTAAGTAGGTAGAAGTGTGTGTAAGTGCATGTAAGTGTGTGTAAGTGCGTGTAAGTATGTGTGAGTGTGTAAGTGCGTGTGAGAGCGTGTAAGTGTGTGTAAGTGCGTGTAAATGCGTGTAAGTGCGTGTAAGTGCGTGTGAGTGTGTGTAAGTAGGTAGAAGTGTGTGTAAGTGCATGTAAGTGTGTGTAAGTGCGTGTAAGTATGTGTGAGTGTGTAAGTGCGTGTGAGAGCGTGTAAGTGTGTGTAAGTGCGTGTAAATGCGTGTAAGTGCGTGTAAGTGCGTGTAAATGTGTGTAAGTGTGTCTAAGTGCATGTAAGTGCGTGTATGTGCGTGTAAGTTTGTGTAAATGCGTGTGAGTACATGTAAGTGTGTGTAAGTGTGTGTAAGTGCGTGTAAGTTCGTGTAAGTGCGTGTAAATGTGTATGAGTGCATGTAAGTACGTGTGAGTGTGTCTGAGTGCGTGTAAGTGTGTGTAAGTGCATGTAAGTGTATGCAAGTGTGTGTAAGTGCGTGTAAGTACGTGTAAGTACGTGTAATTGTGTGTCAGTGTGTGTAAGTGAGTGTAAGTGTGTGTAAGTATGTGTGAGTGCGTGTAAGTGTGTGTAAGTACGTGTCAGTACGTGTAAGTGCGTGTAAGTGTGTGTAAGTGCGTGAAAGTGCGGGTAAGTCTGTGTAAGTGCGTGTAAGTGCGTGTAAATGTGTGTGAGTGCGTTTAAGTGTGTTTGAGTGCGTGTAAGTGTGTGTGAGTACGTGTGAGTGCATATAAGTGCGTATAAGTGTGTGTAAGTGTGTGTGAGTGCGTGTAAGTGTGTGCAAGTCCATGTAGGTGCATGTAAGTGCGTGTAAGTGCGTGTAAGTATGTGTAAGTATGTGTAAGTGCGTGTAAGTACGTGTAAGTACGTGTAAGTACGTGTACGTGTGTGTTAGTGCGTGTAAGTGCGTGTGAGTGAGTGTAAGTGTGTGTAAGTGCGTGTAAGTTTGTGTAAGTATGTGTGAGTGTGTGTAAGTGCGTGTAAGTGCGTGTAAGTGCGTAAGTACGTGTAAGTACGTGTAAGTGTGTGTAAGTGTGTGTAAGTGCGTGTAAGTGCGTGTAAGTGCGTGTAAGTGGGTGTAAATGCGTGTGAGTGTGTGTAAGTGTGTGTGAGTGCGTGTAAATGCGTGTGAGTGCGTGTAAGTGCGTGTAAGTGCGTGTGAGTGTGTGTAAGTGTGTGTGAGTGCGTGTAAATGCGTGTGAGTGCGTGTAAGTGCGTGTAAGTGCGTGTAAGTACGTGTAAGAGCGTGTAAGTGTGTCTAAGTGCGTGTAAGTGCGTGTAAGTGCGTGTAAGTGTGTGTAAGTGCGTATAAGTGTGTGTAAATGCGTGTGAGTGCGTGTAAGTGCGTGTGAGTGTGTGTAAGTGCGTGTGAGTACGTGTAGGTGTGTGTAAGTACGTGTAAGTGTGTGTAAGTGTATGTAAGTGCGTGTAAGTGCGTGTGAGTGTGTATAAGTTTGTGTAAGTGCATGTAAGTGCGTGTGAGTGCGTGTGAGTGTGTATAAGTGCGTGTAAGTGCGTGTAAGTCAGTGTAAGTGTGTGTAAGTACGTGTAAGTGTGTGTAAGTGCGTGTAAGTGCGTGTAAGTGCGTGTAAGTGTGTGTAAGTGCGTGTAAGTACGTGTAAGTACGTGTATGTGTGTGTAAGTGCGTGTAAGTGCGTGTAAGTGCGTGTAAGTGTGTGTAAGTGCGTGTAAGTACGTGTAAGTACGTGTATGTGTGTGTAAGTGCATGTAAATGCGTGTGAGTGTGTGTAAGTGCGTGTGAGTGTGTGTAAGTACGTGCAAGTGTGTGTAAGTGCATAAGTGCGTGTAAGTGCGTATAAGTGCGTGTAAGTGTGTGTAAGTACGTGTAAGTGCGTGTAAGTATGTGTAAGTGTGTGTGAGTATGTGTAAGTGTATGTAAGTATGTGTAAGTGCGTGTAGGTGCGTGTGAGTGCGTGTGAGTACGTGCAAGTGCGTGTAAGTGCGTGTAAGTGCGTGTTAATGTGTGTGAGTGTGTGTAAGTGTGTGTAAGTGCATGTAAGTACGTGTAAGTGTGTGTAAGTGCGTATAAGTGCGTAGAAGTCCGTGTAAGTGCGTGTGAGTACGTGCAAGTACGTGTAAGTGCTTGTAAGTGCGTGTAAGTGCGTGTAAGTGCGTGTAAGTGCGTGTGAGTGCGTGTAAGTGTGTGTAAGTGCGTATAAGTGTGTGTAAGTGCGTGTGAGTGTGTGTAAGTGTGTGTAAGTGCGTGTAAGTGTGTGTAAGTGTGTGTAAGTGCGTGTAAGTGCGTGTAAGTGTGTGTGAGTGTGTAAGTGCGTGTGAGTGCGTGTAAGTGTGTGTAAGTGCGTACTAGTGCGTGTAAGTGCGTGTAAGTGCATGTAAGTATGTGTAAGTAGGTCTAAGTGCGTGTAAGTGCGTGTAAGTGCGTGTGAGTGCGTGTAAGTGCGTGTAAGTGCGTATAAGTGCGTGTAAGTGCGTGTAAGTGTGTGTAAGTGCATGTAAGTACGTATAAGTGTGTGTAACTGCGTGTAAGTGCGTGTAAGTGCGTGTAAGTTCGTGTAAGTGTGTGTGAGTATGTGTAAGTACGTGTAAGTGCGTTTGAGTGCGTGTAAGTGCGTGTAAGTACGTGTAAGTGTGTGTAAGTTTGGGTAAGTGCGTGTAAGTGCATGTAAGTGCATGTAAATATGTGAGTGTGTGTAAGTGCGTGTGAGTATGTGTAAGTGCGTGTAAGTGCGTGTAAGTGCGTGTAAGTACGTGTAAGTGCGTGTAAGTGCGTGTAAGTGTGTGTAAGTACGTATGAGTGCGTGTAAGTGTGTGTAAGTGCATGTAAGTGCATGTAAGTCCGTGTAAGTGTGTGTGAGTGCGTGTAAGTGCGTGTAAGTGCGTGTAAGTGCGTGTAAGTGTGTGTAATTGCAGGTGAGTGCGTATAAGGGTGTGTAAGTGTGTGTAAGTGCGTGTAAGTCCGTATAAGTTCGTGTAAGTGCGTGTCAGTACGTGTAAGTGTGTGTAAGAGTGTGTAAGTGCGTGTAAGTACGCGTGTAAGTGTGTGTAAGTGCGTGTAAGTACGTGTAAGTGCATGTAAGTGTGTGTGAGTACGTGTGAGTGCGTGCAAGTGCGTGTAAGTGCATGTAAGTGCGTGTAAGTGCGTGTGAGTGCGTGTAAGTACGTGTGAGTACATATAAGTACGTGTAAGTGCGTGTAAGTGTGTGTGAGTGTGTGTAAGTGTATGTAAGTACGTGTAAGTGCGTGTAAGTCCGTGTAAGTACGTGTGAGTGCGTGCAAGTACGTGTAAGTGCGTGTAAGTACGTGTAAGTGTGTGTAAGTGCGTGTAAGTGCGTGTAAGTGCGTGTAAGTGGGTGTAAGTGCGTTTGAGTGTGTGTAAGTGTGTGTAAGTGTGTTAAAGTGTGTGTAAGTCCGTGTAAGTCCGTGTAAGTCCGTGTAAGTGCGTGTAAGTACGTATAAGTGTGTGTAAGTGCGTGTGAGTCTGTGTAAGTGTGTGTAAGTACGTGTAAGTGTGTGTAAGTGCGTGTAAGTGCGTGTAAGTGCGTGTGAGTGTGTAAGTGCGTGTGAGTGTGTGTTAGTGTGTATAAGTGTGTGTAAGTGTGTGTAAGTACGTGTAAGTGTGTGTAAGTGCGTGTAAGTGCGTGTAAGTGCGTGTGAGTGTGTAAGTGCGTGTGAGTGTGTGTTAGTGTGTATAAGTGTGTGTAAGTGTGTGTAAGTGTGTGTAAGTACATGTAAGTACGTTTAAGTGTGTGTAAGTGCGTGTAAGTGTGTGTAAGTCCATGTAAGTGTGTGTAAGTGTGTATAAGTTCGTGTAAGTGCGTGTAAGTGCGTGTAAGTGCGTGTAAGTGCGTGTAAATGCGTGTGAGTATGTGTAAGTGGGTGTGAGTGCGTGTAAGTGCGTGTGAGTGCGTGTGAGTGTGTGAAGTACGTGTAAGTGCGTGTAAGTGCGTGTACATGCGTGTGAGTGCGTGTAAGTGCGTGTGAGTGTGTGTAAGTGCGTGTGAGTGCATGTAAGTGTGTGTAAGTGTGTGTAAGTGTGTGTAAGTACGTGTAAGTGGGTGTAAGTACGTGTGAGTACGTGTAAGTGTGTGTAAGTATGTTTAAGTGTGTGTAAGTCCGTGTAAGTCCGTGTAAGTCCGTGTAAGTGCGTGTAAGTGGGTGTAAGTGTGTGTAAGTGCGTATGAGTGCGTGTAAGTGTGTGTAAGTGCGTGTAAGTGTGTATAAGTGCGTGTAAGTACGTGTAAGTGTGTGCAAGTGCGTGTAAGTGCGTGTGAGTGCGTGTAAGTGTGTGTAAGTACGTGTAAGTTCGTGTAAGTGTGTGTGAGTGCGTGTAAGTACGTGTAAGTGCGTTTGAGTACGTGTAAGTGTGTGTAAGTGTGTGTAAGTGTGTGTAAGTTCGTGTAAGTGCGTGTAAGTGCGTGTAAGTGCATGTAAATGCGTGTGAGTGTGTGTAAGTATGTGTGAGTGCGTGTAAGTGGGTGTGAGTGCGTGTAAGTGCGTGTAAGTGCGTGTAAGTACGTGTAAGTGTGTCTAAGTGCTTGTAAGTGCGTATAAGTACGTGTAAATGCGTGTGAGTACGTGTAAGTGCGTGTGAGTGTGTGTAAGTACGTGTGAGTACGTGTAAGTGCGTGTAAGTACGTGTAAGGGCGTGTAAGTGCGTGTAAGTGCATGTAAGTGAGTGTAAGTGCGTGTAAGTGCGTGTAAGTGCATGTAAGTGCGTGTAAGTGCGTGTAAGTGCGTGTAAGTGTGTGTAAGTGTGTGTAAGTACGTGTGAGTACGTGTAAGTGCGTGTAAGTACGTGTAAGGGCGTGTAAGTGCGTGTAAGTGCATGTAAGTGCGTGTAAGTGTGTGTAAGTGCGTGTAAGTATGCGTGTAAGTGTGTGTAAGTACGTATGAGTGCGTGTGAGTGCATGCAAGTGTGTGTAAGTACGTGTGAGTGCGTGTAAGTGCCTGTGAGTGCGTGTAAGTGTGTGTGAGTACGTGTAAGTACGTGTAAGTGTGTGTAAGTGCGTGTAAGTGCGTATAAGTACGTGTAAATGCGTGTGAGTACGTGTAAGTGCGTGTGAGTGCGTGTAAGTACGTGTGAGTACGTGTAAGTGCGTGTAAGTACGTGTAAGGGCGTGTAAGTGCGTGTAAGTGCATGTAAGTGAGTGTAAGTGCGTGTAAGTGCGTGTAAGTGCATATGAGTGCGTGTAAGTGTGTGTAAGTACGTGTAAGTATGTGTAAGTCCGTGTAAGTGCGTGTGAGTGCGTGTAAGTGCATGTAAGTGCCTGTAAGTACGTGTAAGTGTGTGTAAGTGTGGGTGAGTGCGTGTAAGTGTGTGTATGTGTGTGTAAGTGCGTGTAAGTCCGTGTAACTGTGTGTAAGTGCGTGTAAGTGTGTGTAAGTGCGTGTAAGTATGCGTGTAAGTGTGTGTAAGTACGTATGAGTGCGTGCGAGTGCATGCAAGTGTGTGTAAGTACATGTGAGTGCGTGTAAGTGCCTGTGAGTGCGTGTAAGTATGTGTGAGTACGTATAAGTACGTGTAAGTGTGTGTAAGTGCGTGTGAGTGTGTGTAAGTGCGTGTTAGTACGTGTAAGTCCGTATAAGTGTGTGTGAGTGCGTGCAAGTGCATGTAAGTGTGTGTAAGTGCGTGTGAGTGCGTGTAAGTGCGTGTAAGTGCGTGTAAGTGCGTGTAAGTGGGTGTAAGTGTGTGTAAGTGTGTGTGAGTGTGTGTAAGTGTGTATAAGTGCGTGTTAGTACGTGTAAGTCCGTATAAGTGTGTGTGAGTGCGTGCAAGTGCGTGTAAGTACGTGTAAGTGCGTGTAAGTGCGTGTAAGTGCGTGTAAGTGCGTGTAAGTGCGTGTAAGTGGGTGTAAGTGTGTGTAAGTGCGTGTGAGTGTGTGTAAGTGTGTGTAAGTGCGTGTAAGTACGTGTAAGTGCGTGTGAGTGTGTAAGTACGTGTGAGTGCGTGTAAGTGTGTGTAAGTACGTGTAAGTA
>SZWC01003864.1:80696-92846 GCA_023375785.1 Penium margaritaceum | reverse complement strand
GTGTGAGTGCGTGTAAGTGTGTGTAAGTACGTGTAAGTGTGTGTAAGTGTGTAAATGCGTGTAAGTGCGTTTAAGTGCGTGTAAGTGTGTGTAAGTGCGTGTAAGTGCATGTGAGTGCGTGTAAGTGCGTGTAAGTGTGTGTAAGTTCGTATAAGTATGTGTGAGTACGTGTAAGTACGTGTAAGTGTGTGTAAGTGCGTGTAAGTGCATGTAAGTGTGTGTAAGTTCGTGTAAGTGTGTGTAAGTGCGTGTAAGTGCATGTAAATGTGTGTGAGTGCGTGTAAGTGCGTGTGAGTGCGTGTAAGTGGGTGTGAGTGCGTAGAAGTGCGTGTAAGTGCGTGTAAGTGCGTGTAAGTGTGTCTAAGTGCTTGTAAGTGCATGTAAGTGCATGTAAATGCGTGTGAGTGCGTGTAAGTGCGTGTGAGTGCGTGAAAGTACGTGTGAGTGCGTGTAAGTACGTGTAAGTGCTTGTAAGTGCATGTAAGTGCATGTGAGTGAGTGTAAGTGCGTGTAAGTGCGTGTAAGTGTGTATGAGTGCGTGTAAGTGTGTGTAAGTGCCTTTAAGTGCGTGTAAGTCTGTGTAAGTGCGTGTGAGTGCATGTAAGTACGTGTAAGTGCGTATAAGTGTGTGTAAGTGTGTGTAAGTACGGGTGAGTGCGTGTAAGTGTGTGTAAGTGTGTTTGTGTGTAAGTCCGTGTAAGTGCGTGTAAGTACGTGTAAGTACGTGTAAGTGTGTGTAAGTGTGTGTAAGTGCGTGTAAGTACGTGTAAGTGTGTGTAAGTGTGTGTAAGTGCGTGTAAGTACGTGTAAGTGTGTGTAAGTGTGTGTAAGTGCGTGTAAGTACGCGTGTAAGTGTGTGTAAGTGCGTGTAAGTGTGTGTAAGTGCGTGTAAGTGTGTGTAAGTGCGTGTAAGTGTGTATGAGTGTGTGTGAGTGCGTGCAAGTGCATGTAAGTGCATGTAAGTGCGTGTGAGTGCGTGTGAGTACGTATAAGTACGTGTAAGTACGTGTAAGTATGTGTGAGTGTGTGTAAGTGTGTGTAAGTGCGTGTAAGTACGTGTAAGTTCATGTAAGTACGTGTGAGTATGTGCAAGTGCGTGTAAGTGCATGTAAGTACGTGTAAGTGCGTGTAAGTACGTGTAAGTGGGTGTAAGTGTGTGTGAGTGTGTGTAAGTATGTGTAAGTGTGTTTAAGTGTGTGTAAGTCCGTGTAAGTGCGTGTAAGTGCGTGTAAGTATGTGTAAGTGCGGATGAGTGTGTGTAAGTGTGTGTAAGTGCGTGTAAGTGTGTGTAAGTGTGTGTAAGTGTGTGTAAGTGCGTGTGAGTGTGTAAGTGCGTGTGAGTGTGTGTAAGTGTGTGTAAGTGCGTGTAAGTACGTGTAAGTGTGTGTAAGTGTGTGTAAGTGCGTGTAAGTACGTGTAAGTGCGTGTAAGTGCATGTAAGTGCATGTAAGTGCGTGTAAGTGCGTGTAAGTGTGTGTAAGTACGGGTGAGTGCGTGTAAGTGTGTGTAAGTGTGTTTGTGTGTAAGTCCGTGTAAGTGCGTGTAAGTACGTGTAAGTACGTGTAAGTGTGTGTAAGTGTGTGTAAGTGCGTGTAAGTACGTGTAAGTGCGTGTAAGTGCATGTAAGTGCATGTAAGTGCGTGTAAGTGCGTGTAAGTGTGTGTAAGTACGGGTGAGTGCGTGTAAGTGTGTGTAAGTGTGTTTGTGTGTAAGTCCGTGTAAGTGCGTGTAAGTACGTGTAAGTACGTGTAAGTGTGTGTAAGTGTGTGTAAGTGCGTGTAAGTACGTGTAAGTGCGTGTAAGTGCATGTAAGTGCATGTAAGTGCGTGTAAGTGCGTGTAAGTGTGTGTAAGTACGGGTGAGTGCGTGTAAGTGTGTGTAAGTGTGTTTGTGTGTAAGTCCGTGTAAGTGCGTGTAAGTACGTGTAAGTACGTGTAAGTGTGTGTAAGTGTGTGTAAGTGCGTGTAAGTACGTGTAAGTGCGTGTAAGTGCATGTAAGTGCATGTAAGTGCGTGTAAGTGCGTGTAAGTGTGTGTAAGTACGGGTGAGTGCGTGTAAGTGTGTGTAAGTGTGTTTGTGTGTAAGTCCGTGTAAGTGCGTGTAAGTACGTGTAAGTACGTGTAAGTGTGTGTAAGTGTGTGTAAGTGCGTGTAAGTACGTGTAAGTGCGTGTAAGTGCATGTAAGTGCATGTAAGTGCGTGTAAGTGCGTGTAAGTGTGTGTAAGTACGGGTGAGTGCGTGTAAGTGTGTGTAAGTGTGTTTGTGTGTAAGTCCGTGTAAGTGCGTGTAAGTACGTGTAAGTACGTGTAAGTGTGTGTAAGTGTGTGTAAGTGCGTGTAAGTACGTGTAAGTGCGTGTAAGTGCATGTAAGTGCATGTAAGTGCGTGTAAGTGCGTGTAAGTGTGTGTAAGTACGGGTGAGTGCGTGTAAGTGTGTGTAAGTGTGTTTGTGTGTAAGTCCGTGTAAGTGCGTGTAAGTACGTGTAAGTACGTGTAAGTGTGTGTAAGTGTGTGTAAGTGCGTGTAAGTACGTGTAAGTGCGTGTAAGTGCATGTAAGTGCATGTAAGTGCGTGTAAGTGCGTGTAAGTGTGTGTAAGTACGGGTGAGTGCGTGTAAGTGTGTGTAAGTGTGTTTGTGTGTAAGTCCGTGTAAGTGCGTGTAAGTACGTGTAAGTACGTGTAAGTGTGTGTAAGTGTGTGTAAGTGCGTGTAAGTACGTGTAAGTGCGTGTAAGTGCATGTAAGTGCATGTAAGTGCGTGTAAGTGCGTGTAAGTGTGTGTAAGTACGGGTGAGTGCGTGTAAGTGTGTGTAAGTGTGTTTGTGTGTAAGTCCGTGTAAGTGCGTGTAAGTACGTGTAAGTACGTGTAAGTGTGTGTAAGTGTGTGTAAGTGCGTGTAAGTACGTGTAAGTGCGTGTAAGTGCATGTAAGTGCATGTAAGTGCGTGTAAGTGCGTGTAAGTGTGTGTAAGTACGGGTGAGTGCGTGTAAGTGTGTGTAAGTGTGTTTGTGTGTAAGTCCGTGTAAGTGCGTGTAAGTACGTGTAAGTACGTGTAAGTGTGTGTAAGTGTGTGTAAGTGCGTGTAAGTACGTGTAAGTGCGTGTAAGTGCATGTAAGTGCATGTAAGTGCGTGTAAGTGCGTGTAAGTGTGTGTAAGTACGGGTGAGTGCGTGTAAGTGTGTGTAAGTGTGTTTGTGTGTAAGTCCGTGTAAGTGCGTGTAAGTACGTGTAAGTACGTGTAAGTGTGTGTAAGTGTGTGTAAGTGCGTGTAAGTACGTGTAAGTGCGTGTAAGTGCATGTAAGTGCATGTAAGTGCGTGTAAGTGCGTGTAAGTGTGTGTAAGTACGGGTGAGTGCGTGTAAGTGTGTGTAAGTGTGTTTGTGTGTAAGTCCGTGTAAGTGCGTGTAAGTACGTGTAAGTACGTGTAAGTGTGTGTAAGTGTGTGTAAGTGCGTGTAAGTACGTGTAAGTGCGTGTAAGTGCATGTAAGTGCATGTAAGTGCGTGTAAGTGCGTGTAAGTGTGTGTAAGTACGGGTGAGTGCGTGTAAGTGTGTGTAAGTGTGTTTGTGTGTAAGTCCGTGTAAGTGCGTGTAAGTACGTGTAAGTACGTGTAAGTGTGTGTAAGTGTGTGTAAGTGCGTGTAAGTACGTGTAAGTGCGTGTAAGTGCATGTAAGTGCATGTAAGTGCGTGTAAGTGCGTGTAAGTGTGTGTAAGTACGGGTGAGTGCGTGTAAGTGTGTGTAAGTGTGTTTGTGTGTAAGTCCGTGTAAGTGCGTGTAAGTACGTGTAAGTACGTGTAAGTGTGTGTAAGTGTGTGTAAGTGCGTGTAAGTCCATGTAAGTGCGTGTAAGTGCGTGTAAGTGCGTGGAAGTGTGTGTGAGTGCGTGTATGTACGTGTAAGTACACGTGTAAGTGTGTGTAAGTGCGTGTAAGTGGGTGTAAGTGCGTGCAAGTGTGTGTGAGTGCGTGTGAGTGCGTGCAAGTGCGTGTAAGTGCATGTATGCGCGTGTAAGTGCGTGTGAGTACGTGTAAGTGCATGTGAGTACGTATAAGTACGTGTAAGTGCGTGTAAGTACGTGTGAGTGTGTGTAAGTGTGTGTAAGTGCGTATAAGTGTGTGTAAGTCCGTATAAGTGTGTGTGAGTGTGTGCAAGTTTGTGTAAGTGCGTGTAAGTGCGTGTAAGTACGTATAAGTGCGTGTAAGTGCGTGTAAGTGCGTGTAAGTGGGTGTAAGTGCGTGTGAGTGCGTGCAAGTGTGTGTAAGTGCGTTTAAGTGTGTGTAAGTCCGTGCAAGTCCGTGTAAGTGCGTGTAAGTATGTGTAAGTGTGTATAAGTACGTGTGAGTGTGTGTAAGTGTGTGTAAGTATCTATAAGTGTGTGTAAGTGCGTGTAAGTGCGTGTAAGTACGTGTGAGTGTGTAAGTGCGTGTGAGTGCGTCTAAGTGTGTGTAGATATGTATAAGTGTGTGTAAGTACGTGTAAGTGCATATAAGTGCATGTAAGTGCGTGTAAGTGTGTGTAAGTTCGTGTAAGTGCGTGTAAGTGTGTGTAAGTTCGTGTAAGTGCGTGTAACTGCATGTAAGTACGTGTAAATGCGTGTGAGTGCGTGTAAGTGCGTGTGAGTGCGTGTAAGTGTGTGTGAGTGCGTGTAAGTGTGTGTAAGTGTGTGTAAGTGCGTATAAGTGCGTGTAAGTGTGTCTAAGTGCTTGTAAGTGCGTGTAAGTGTGTGTAAATGTGTGTGAGTGTTTGTAAGTGCGTGTGAGTGCATTTAAGTACGTGTGAGTGCGTGTAAGTGCGTGTAAGTGCGTGTAAGTGTGTGTAAGTGCGTATGAGTGTGTGTAAGTGTGTTTAAGTGCGTGTAAGTACGTGTAAGTTTGTGTAAGTGTGTGTGAGTGCGTGTAAGTACGTGTAAGTGCGTATAAGTGCGTGTAAGTGTGTGTAAGTGCATGTGAGTGCGTGTAAGTGTGTGTAAGTGCATGTAAGTTCGTGTAAGTCCGTGTAAGTGCGTGTAAGTGTGTGTAAGTGTGTGTAAGTGCGTATAAGTACGTGTAAGTGTGTCTAAGTGCGTGTAAGTGCGTGTAAGTGCGTGTGAGTGTGTGTAAGTGCGTGTGAGTGCGTGTAAGTACGTGTAAGTGCGTGTAAGTGCGTGTAAGTGTGGGTAAGTGCGTGTAAGTGCGTGTGAGTGCGTGTAAGTGCGTGTAAGTGCGTATAAGTACGCGTGTAAGTGTGTGTAAGTACGTGTAAGTGCGTGTAAGTACGTGTAAGTGCGTGTAAGTGCGTGTAAGTATGTGTAAGTGTGTGTAAGTGCGTGTAAGTGTGTGTAAGTGTGTGTAAGTGCGTGTAAGTGCGTGTAAGTGTGTGTAAGTGCGTGTAAGTGCGTGTGAGTGTACGTAAGTGCGTGTAAGTGCGTGTAAGTCCGTGTAAGTACGTGTGAGTGCGTTTAGGTGCGTGTAAGTGTGTGTGACTATGTGTAAGTGCGTATGAGTTCGTGTGAGTTCGTGTAAGTGTGTGTAAGTGGGTGTAAGTGTGTGTAAGTCCATATAAGTGTGTGTAAGTGTGTGTAAGTGCGTGTAAGTGTGTATAAGTGTGTGTAAGTGCGTGTAAGAGTATGTAAGTACGTGTAAGTGCGTACAAGTACGTGTGAGTGCGTGTGAGTACGTGTAAGTGTGTGTGAGTGTGTATATGTGTGTTTAAGTACGTGTAAGTACGTGTAAGTACGTGTAAGTGCGTGTAAGTGCGTGTAAGTGCGTGTAAGTGTATGTAAGTGCGTATAAGTGTGTGTTAGTGTGTGTAAGTGTGTGTAAGTGCGTGTAAGTGCGTGTAAGTGCGTGTGAGTGTGTGTGAGTATGTGTAAGTGTGTATAAGTGCGTGTAAGTACGTGTAAGTGTGTGTAAGTGCGTGTAAGTACGTGTAAGTGTGTGTAAGTGCGTGTCATTGCGTGTAAATGTGTGTGAGTACGTGTGAGTGCGTGTAAGTGTGTGTGAGTGTGTGTAATTGTGTGTAAGTGCGTGTAAGTGCGTGTTAGTGCGTGTGAGTGCGTGTAAGTACGTGTAAGTGCATGTAAGTGTGTGTAAGTATGTGTAAGTACGTATAAGTGCGTGTTAGTGTGTGTAAGTGCGTGTAAGTGCTTCTTAGTGTGTGTAATTGTGTGTAAGTGTGTGTAAGTGCGTGTAAGTGCGTGTAAGTACGTGTAAGTGCGTGTAAGTACGTGTAAGTACGTGTAAGTGCGTATAAGTGCGTATGAGTACGTGTAAGTGCGTGTGAGTGCGTGTGAGTGCGTGTTAGTGCATGTAAGTATGTGTAAATACGTGTGAGTGCGTGTGAGTGTGTGTCAGTGCGTGTGAGTGCGTGTAAGTGCGTGTAAGTGCATGTAAGTGTGTATAATTGCGCGTAAGTGCGTGTAAGTGCGTGTAAATGCGAGGAGCAAATCATTGCATCTGAATAATTCGACTATGGCTTTTATCCACCTAGACGGGACTTTAAGGTAATGTGTGGTGGTACAACGATTCACTCGCACTTTGCCTCAGTGCAATGCAAGGCGCAGGGTAAGGCATCGCAGGTGCAGGGGCAGGCACGGAAGGCGCAGGCATAGCAAGCGTATGGGCAGGCACAACAGGCAAAGGCATCAGCAGGCAATGGCGTCTCAGGCAGGGGAAGGCCCAGGGTCAGGCATGGTAGGCGCAGGTGCAGATGCAGACACGGAGGCGCAGGCACCGCAGGCGCAGTGGCATACACAGCAGGCAAAGGCATCAGCAGGCAAAGGCGTCTTAGGCAGGGGAAGGCGCAGGGTCAGGCATGGTAGGCACAGGTGCAGATGCAGACACGGCAGGCGCAGGTGCAAGCATAGGTGCAGGCACAGGCGCAGGCACAGCATACGCGGACAGGCGCAGGCATAGAAGGTGCAGGCGTAGGTGCAGGCATAGCAGGCGCAGGGGCAGGCGCAAGCACGGCAGGCACAGGTGCAGGCACGACATGCACAGAAACAGGAACAGGCATGACAGGCACAGGTGCAGTTGAGGACATGGCAGGGGCAGGCGCAGGGTCAGGCATGGTAGGTGCAGCCACGGCAGGCGTGGCCATGGCAGGCGCAGGCGCAGGCGTAGGCACAGGCATAGGAACTGGCAAAGGTGCAGGCGCATGCGCAGGCACACGCAGGTGCAGGCAGGGCAAGCAGGCTCATGCGCAGGCAAGGCAGGCGAAGGTGCAGGCTGCAGGCACGGCTACGTGGGAACGACAGGTTTGGGCATGGCAGGCGCCAGTGCACGCCCAGGCACAGCATGCATTGTCACAGGCACGGCAGGCACAGGCAAGGCAGGCGCAGGCACGGCAGGTGCAGATGAAGGCGTATGCACGGCAGGCGTAAACCCATCAGGAACAGGCGGCATGCACAGGCTCAGGCGCAGGGGCGGAAGGCACAGGTGCAGGTGCATGCACGACGACAGGCGCACAGCAGGCATGGCAGGCGAAGAGGTAGGCATAGGAATGGCAGTCGCAGGGGCAGGTGCAGCCACGTCAGGCGCCACTGAAGGCCGCAGGTGCAGGTGTAGATGCAGGTACCCGTATGACAGGAGCAGGTATGGCAGGGGCATGCATGGCAGTCGCATGCGCAGGCGCAGGCACTGTAGGCGTAGGGGCAGGCGCAGGCATAGCAGGCACATGCACAGACACGATAGGCGCAGAGCAGTCGTAGGCGCAGGCGCAAGTGCGACAGGCGCAGTGCAAGAGTAGTCACGGCAGGCACAGGTGCAGACGCAGGGACAGTAATTGCAGGCGCAGGCGCAGGCATGGCAAGCCCAGGTGTAGGCCCAGAAACGGCATGCTCACAGGTGTAGGCATGTCAGGCGCCTGTGGCTGCACCTGAGGTGCAGCCACAGGCGTAGGCGCAGGCGTAGGTCCAGATCTTGCCTCTCACCCCCAAGTCTCAGTCTTTAATCCCTCCCAGCTCCCAGCTCCTTCTGTTTGAATCCCAACACCGTGCTTCGCACTTCCAGCTCCCAACTCGTACTCCAAACCCACGACTGCCCTAGTTTTCAGCTCCCACGTCCCCGCTCCGTCCTCCCTGCCACCAACTCTCAGCTCGCAGGTCCCCATGGGTGGCCATGTGTCGTGAGCACTCATCGCTCATGGAGTTTGGGACAGATGGCGTTGTGAGTGGGGATGGTGGGTAAGCTGTGTGTACCATTTGACACGATGTCTTCCTCTGCATACACCGTGCGTTGCAGATCACCACAGTGGATGCCCAAGGGTGCCAGGTAGCGGAGGTGCCAAAAGTGATACAAAGTATCACTTTTGGCATACTATCGGCATAAAGGCCAGGCTCACCGTCTGCATTAAGGCGTCGGAGAAGTTTGGGATCGTCGCGGCGGACTGCTGGTGGCTTAAAAAGGCGATATGTTTACGAGGCTGAGGCTAGATTTTGGTTAAGGACAAGTGCCTTGGGACTTAAGATGAAGGTAAAAGGTAATATGTTTATTCTGAAGCAATATATAGCAATTGCAGTTGACCAAGAGGTTGACCACTTGGGCAGTTCACCTCCTTGTACAATGCATATTCCTCCTTGACACTAGATGCTTACAGGTGCTGGGTGGCACCCTTCATTGTCTTTGTTGAACCTGCGATGAGGTTTGGGCTGGACAACTGAGACCCATCTGGATATGCTTTTCTTTCTTCCCTTGTGGTTGCTTCGGTCCAAGACAGTATTCCCATCCGTGTGACAAACACTACATCTTGGAGAACGGGAATAGCATGGAAGTCGACATTCGGCGGAGTGAGGTAGACAAAACTGTTCATGTTAGATGGAAAACCACGATGGCAGAACGACCCTTTTACAAGACTACAACTGTGATAAAATACATCCTCCTTTGAAGTGGATGTCTCAGATTCCAATCCTCAGCAGGCCTGCCCTAATCTACAGGAGGCTTGGGGACTTCATAGCTGTTGGCCTTACCCACTAGATTGAACGAGAAAATGAAGCTTGGGTGGCAACATGTTGGGGTTGACCCATGGTGGCTCAATGGTCCCCATCCATCTTTGTGGCAAGTGGTTGGCTATGACTGCTGGCTTGTCACTAGATTGTACCTAAAGAGAGAGGTTCTGTCTACGAGTACCCTCGACAGTTGAGACGGAACTGTGTGAACTGCACTGTGCTCTTTTCAGTTTTGGTCACGCAATTCTTTTTCAAAGGTCAAGTCTGAAGCAAATGTCTGGGCAAGAAGGATGTTGCGGTAAAACATATGATTGAATAATATGAATATTGATCAAAATGATTTGACTCATCAAGCANGGTCCCCATCCATCTTTGTGGCAGGTGGTTAGCTATGACTGCTGGCTTGTCACTAGATTGTACCTAAAGAGAGAGGTTCTGTCTACTAGTACCCTCGACAGTTGAGACGGAACTGTGTGAACTGCACTGTGCTCTTTTCAGTTTTGGTCACGCAATTCTTTTTCAAAGGTCAAGTCTGAAGCAAATGTCTGGGCAAGAAGGATGTTGCGGTAAAACATATGATTGAATAATATGAATATTGATCAAAATGATTTGACTCATCAAGCAAGATGTTGTCCACACACTACGTGTCCAAGAGTCAGCTGACTGTCGGCCTCATCCATGAGTAAAACAGGATTGCATTCACCAAGCGACGCTCCTTGTAGCTTAGTGAAGTGGAACGCCTAGAAGTGGCACAGCAAAGCTTGTTTAGGCACGTCTTGACGTGGAGTGGAGTAAAGTGGAGCAGTCCGGAGCGGCCAAGAGCCAGAGTGGGATGAAGTGGGCTGGAGAAGAGCGGAGCGTAGAAGACCGGAAGCAGCCCAAAGCGGACGGGAGGCCCATGGAAAAGTTCAGAACCGAGGGGAGAGGCTCAGCGGAGCGGCACGAAGCAGAGCGGAGAGGTGCGGCCCGGAACGGCGCGGCGCGGCCCGGAATGGCACGGCACGGCATGGCACAGCACGGGACGGCACGGCACGGGACGGCACGGCACAGCACGGCACGGCACGGCACGGTACGCGACGACACGGCACGGGACGGCACGGCACGGCAGAGCACAGGACAGCACAGCACGGCACAGCACGGCAAGGGACGGCACGGCACGGCACGGCACGGTCCGGCACGGCACGGCACGGCACGGTCCGGCACGGCACGGCACGGCACGGTCCGGCACGGCACGGCACGGCACGGTCCGGCACGGCACGGCACGGCACGGTCCGGCACGGCACGGCACGGCACGGTCCGGCACGGCACGGCACGGCACGGTCCGGCACGGCACGGCACGGCACGGTCCGGCACGGCACGGCACGGCACGGTCCGGCACGGCACGGCACGGCACGGTCCGGCACGGCACGGCACGGCACGGTCCGGCACGGCACGGCACGGCACGGTCCGGCACGGCACGGCACGGCACGGTCCGGCACGGCACGGCACGGCACGGTCCGGCACGGCACGGCACGGCACGGTCCGGCACGGCACGGCACGGCACGGTCCGGCACGGCACGGCACGGCACGGTCCGGCACGGCACGGCACGGCACGGTCCGGCACGGCACGGCACGGCACGGTCCGGCACGGCACGGCACGGCACGGTCCGGCACGGCACGGCACGGCACGGTCCGGCACGGCACGGCACGGCACGGTCCGGCACGGCACGGCACGGCACGGTCCGGCACGGCACGGCACGGCACGGTCCGGCACGGCACGGCACGGCACGGTCCGGCACGGCACGGCACGGCACGGTCCGGCACGGCACGGCACGGCACGGTCCGGCACGGCACGGCACGGCACGGTCCGGCACGGCACGGCACGGCACGGTCCGGCACGGCACGGCACGGCACGGTCCGGCACGGCACGGCACGGCACGGTCCGGCACGGCACGGCACGGCACGGTCCGGCACGGCACGGCACGGCACGGTCCGGCACGGCACGGCACGGCACGGTCCGGCACGGCACGGCACGGCACGGTCCGGCACGGCACGGCACGGCACGGTCCGGCACGGCACGGCACGGCACGGTCCGGCACGGCACGGCACGGCACGGTCCGGCACGGCACGGCACGGCACGGTCCGGCACGGCACGGCACGGCACGGTCCGGCACGGCACGGCACGGCACGGTCCGGCACGGCACGGCACGGCACGGTCCGGCACGGCACGGCACGGCACGGTCCGGCACGGCACGGCACGGCACGGTCCGGCACGGCACGGCACGGCACGGTCCGGCACGGCACGGCACGGCACGGTCCGGCACGGCACGGCACGGCACGGTCCGGCACGGCACGGCACGGCACGGTCCGGCACGGCACGGCACGGCACGGTCCGGCACGGCACGGCACGGCACGGTCCGGCACGGCACGGCACGGCACGGTCCGGCACGGCACGGCACGGCACGGTCCGGCACGGCACGGCACGGCACGGCACGGCACGGCACGGCACGGCACGGCACGGCACGGCACGGCACGGCACGGCACGGCACGGCACGGCACGGCACGGCACAGCACGGCACGGCATGCACAGCATGGCACAGAACTGTGTGGTATAGCACGGATCCGCACCGCACCGCACGGATCAGTACCATACCACACTGCACTGTACCGCACTGTACACTGCACCGCACCGGACCGCACCGCACCGGACCGCACCGCACCGGGTCGGCACAGCACGGAATGCACAGCATGGCACAACACTGTGTGGCATAGCACGGATCCGCACCGCACCGCACGGATCAGTACCATACCACACTGCACTGTACCGCACTGTACATCGCACCGCACCGGACCGCACCGCATCGACCGCACCGGGCCGGCACAGCACGGAATGCACAGCATGGCACAGCACTGTGTGGCATAGCACGGATCCGCACCGCACCGCACGGATCAGTACCATACCACACTGCACTGTACCGCACTGTACACCGCACCGCACCGGACCTCACCGCACCGGACCGCACCGCACCGTTACCGCACAGCACCATGACTGCACCGCACCGCACTATGACCGCACCGAACCGGACCGCACGGCATCGTTACCGCCCAGCACCATGACCGCACCGCGCCCCACCGTGAGCGCACCGCAACGCACCGCACCGCACGCACCGCACCGCACCGCACCGCACCGTACAGTGACCACACAGCACGGCACAGCACAGGACGGCACGGCACAGCACGGCACGGCAC
>SZWC01003864.1:35720-55437 GCA_023375785.1 Penium margaritaceum | reverse complement strand
GGGGTGTGGGATGGGGGGTGGGGGAGGCGACGTCGTAATCATGAGCCATCATCCTCATAATACAAGGGACAAGAGACATGCGGCACTAAGGCACATGGCACTCCTTCCTGTTCAGAAAGGCATGCCTTGTGCTGTAGCTGCTTGTGGCAACCAAAACCAACAAACAAGTCGTCACACTGACTCTCATTCCTGCATGAGTTGGGTCGCTTGGCCTCACCAGCGCACCTGTTTTTTTTGGACAGCAGCTTGTTCTCGTTGACCTTCCTCCCTCCGCTCTCGGTGGTGTTGCTTGCGCCGTCCTTCCACTTGTCCGGCACTATCACCTTGGACAGCTTCTTCTCGCCTGTTGTCCGCACACACACACACACACACACACACACACACACACACACACACACACACACACACACACACACACACACACACACACACACACACACACACACACACATGTGCATGCCCGTGCCACAAACGTATGCAACAATGTTAGCCGAAAGATGGCACATTCGATACAATGAAGGTTACATTCATAATCTTTCATGCATCGGTAGAATGCCTGATTGCATGAACAATCTACCAACTTTGAGCCACCAGTAGGAAACTGCTTTCGAAGTGGTGCGAACTGGTTGCAAAGTGGTGCAAACTGGTGTAAACTGGTGCAAACTGGTACAAACTGGTGCAAACTGGTTGCGGACTGGTTACAAACTGGTGCGGACTGGTTGCGAACTGGTTGCAACCTGGTTGCGAACCGGTGCGAACTGGTTGCGAACTGGTTGCAAACCGGTACGTATTGATGAACTGGTTGCGTACTGGTTGCAAACTGGTTGCGAACTGGGTGCGAACTGGTGCAAACTGGTTGCCAACTGGGTGCGAACTGGTTTTAATCTGGTGCGAACTGCTGCGAACCGGTGCGAACTGGTTGCAAACGAGTGCGAACTGGTTGCAAGCTGGTGCGAACTGGTGGCGAACTGGTGTGAACTGGTGTGAATTGGTTGCGGACTGGTTTCAAAACTGATTGCAACCCAGTGCCCACTGGTGCAAACTGGTTGCGAACTGGTTGCGAAGTGGTTACGAACTGGTGCGGACTGATGGCGAACTGGTTGCAAACTGGTACGAATTGATGAACTGGTTGCGGACTGGTTGCGAGCCGGTGCGAACTGGTTCAAACAAGGCGTACTGGTGCAAACTGGTTGCGAACTGGTGCAAACTGGTTGCGCATTGGTTGCGGACTGGTTGCGAACCGGTGGGAACTGGCACAAAATGATTGCGAACTTTTAGCGAAATGATTGCGACCTGGCACAAACTGGTGCGAACTTGCGCGAACTGGTGCCAACTGGTGCGAACTGGTGCCAACTGGTGCCAACTGGTGCGAACTGGTTGTGATTCGCTGTGGATTGATGAACTGATTGTGAACCGGTGCCAACTGGAGCGAACAAGGCGAACTGGTGCAAACCGATTGCGCACTGGCTGCAAACCGGTGCGAACTGGTGCGAACCGTTGCGAACTGGAGCAAACTGGTTGCGAACAGGTTGCGAAGTCGTTGCAAACTGGTCACGAACTGGTTGCAAACCGGTTCGAACCTATGCGTAAAACTGCGGCGCAACGTTTTATTCGGCGAAACTTACTCAGCGAAAGTTAAGCTGCGCAAGATTGGAAGTTGAGGCAAATTTTTCCCTCCCATTAGAATCCCCCCCCCCCCTTCCCAGCCCTGTACCCCAGGCACAGGGTTCACCACCAGGGCATCATGTCACCATGTCATCATGTCTACGTGTCATGTCATGTCACCATGTCGCATGTGAGTAACCATTCATCCATATCCCCAGGTCACAAAGAAACCAAGACACTATGGGGGAAAAGAAGGTGGTGAGTTCAGTATGAGGGAGGAAAAAAGGGCGAAGGTTTGTTGGAGGGTGTTCAGCAAAGTGCTCTCTGAGACATGTTTTTGAATTTTTAGCTCACAATTTTAACCTGGAGCGCAAGAAAGCGTTTAAAACGCTCCAAGCGAAAGAAAGCATTTTTCTCGCCCGCATGGTTGAAATCTGCAGCTAGTTTTTTATGCATAGGTTCGAACTGGTGCAAACTGGTTGCGACTGGTTGCGAACCGGTGCGATGTGGTGCGAACTGGTTGCAAACTGGTGCGAACTCGTTGCGCAGTAATGCGAACTGGTGCAAACTGGTGTGAAGTGGTGTGAACTCGTTGCGAACTAACTGATGAACCAGTTGCAAACTAGTGCATACTCGTTGCGAACTGGTGCAAACTGGTGCAAACTGGTGCGAACTGGTGCGAAATGGTTGCGAACTGGTGCGGACTGGTCAAAAACTGGTGCGAACGCGTTACAAACCTATGCTGACCACCTTACTAAGTGATCGACGATCGAGGTCGAAAAACCAATCTCTATTGGGGCAAGTGATCAACGATCGACAATCGACGAGGACACACAGTGCTCAGAATGGGCTCAAAGTCGGCACTCCCCTTCTCTCATCCATGGCCTACCCATTCCCACCCTTAATTCTCACATTTATCCATCTTAACGTTGTCAACCCCTCATCCATACACGTGGACCCGGGTTCACTCGCACGTCCCTCTACAGGTTTTCCTCTTTTTTCCCCCAAGCGGCTAAGTGTTGGGGGGTGGGGTGATCGGTCGACCTAGTCGTCGACCAGGTCAACGACTGCCGATCGTCGATCACCTCCAGGTGATCGACGATCGAGGTCAGCATAGTTACAAACTGGTGCAAACTGGTGTGAACTGGTGCAAACTGGTCGCAAACTGGTTGCGAAGTAATGCGAACTGGTTGCGAACTGGTGCGAACTGGTGCCAATTGGTGCGAACTGGTGCAAACTGGTTGCGAACTGGTTGCGATCCGCTGTGGATTGATGTAACTGGTTGTGAACCGGAGCCAATTGGAGCGAACAAGGCAAACTGGTGCAAACTGATTGCGCACGGGCTGCAAACCGGTGCGAACCGGTGCGAACTGGAGCAAACTGGTTGCGAACTGGTTGCAAACCGGTTTGAACTGGTTGTGACTGGTTGTGAAGTGGAGCAAACTGGTTGCGAACTCGTTGTGAACTGCTGTGGAGTGGTAAACTAGTGCGAACTGGTTGCAAACTGGTGCAAATTCGTTACCAACTGGCGCAAACTGGTGTGAACTGGTGCAAACTGGTCGCAAACTGGTTGCGAAGTAATGCGAACTGGTTGCCAACTGGTTACAAATCGGTGCAAATTGGCGCGAACTGGTTGCTTGCTTGTTCCGAACTGGTTGCAAACTGGTGCGGACATGTTGCGAACTCATTGCAAACTGGTTGCAAACTGGTTGCAAACCGGTGCGAACCGGTACGAACCAGTGCGAACTGTTGCAAACTGGTTGGTAACTGGTGCAAACTGGTTGCGCATTGGTTGCGGACTGGTTGCGGACCGGTGGGAACTGGCACAAACTGATTGCAAACTTTTTGCGAAATGGTTACGACCTGGTTGCAAACTGGCGCGAACTGGTGTGAATTGTGCGAACTGGTCCGAACTCGTCGCGGACTGGTCCAAACTGGTGCGAAGTGGTTGCACATTGATGCAAACTGGTGCAAACTGGTTGCAACCTGCTGCAAACAGGTGCGAACTTGCTCAGAACTTGTTGCGAACTGGTTGCGAACTGGTGCAAACTGGTTTCGAACTGGTGCGAACTTGTTGCGAACTAGATATAAACTGGTTGCGAACCGGTGGGAACTGGCACAAACTGATTGCAAACTTTTTGCGAAATGGTTACGACCTGGTTGCAAACTGGCGCGAACTGGTGTGAATTGTGCGAACTGGTCCGAACTGGTCGCGGACTGGTCCAAACTGGTGCGAAGTGGTTGCACATTGATGCAAACTGGTGCAAACTGGTTGCAACCTGCTGCAAACAGGTGCGAACTTGCTCAGAACTTATTGCGAACTGGTTGCGAACTGGTGCAAACTGGTTTCGAACTGGTGCGAACTTGTTGCGAACTAGATATAAACTGGTTGCGAACTGCTGGGAACTGGTGCGGACTGGTTGCGAACTGGTGCAAGCTGGTTGCCAACTGGTGGGGGGGTGCACGAATTGACGCGGACAGACAGCTTGCTCGCGGAGACGGGGGGGGTTACGACAAGTCGGGCAAGCTACCGCCAGCCTTGTCTACATAAAATAACCTCCTTGGCTGCCGAGTTGCTTGGCTGTTTGGCTGTTTGGCTGCGTGACAGGAATAGGGTGAAGACACATAGCCTGTGGACGGTGTCAGACCGTGCAGGGGACTGAGCAACATGGTAGGCCGCCCACTCTCCGGATAGCTGATGAAGTTCATGAAATTAAGTTGTGAAGAGAACTTTCATGAAAAACGGTTTCAATCTGACAACACTCTTCACTCTCTGCCCATCAGTTTCTCAACTTTCCCTCCTGCTCTCTTCGCAGGACCCGCAACCCTCCCCCCTCCAGCGCAACGGACTTAAGAGACCAAGCAGCCACGACATGTCTCGACTTTGCCACTGTCTTGAGCAGTCAGATCCTTGGATCAGGTTGAGCCACAGAAAAGAATTAAGCAGCCAAGAAAGTCAAGCAGCCAAGAAAACCAAGCAGCCGATAGAATCAAGCAGCCAAGAGAACCTAACAGTCCAGAAAACCAAGCAGCATGTCTCGACTTTGTAACTATCTTGAGCAGCCAGATCCTTGGATCAGATTAAGCCACCAAAAAATCAAGCAGCCAAGAAAGCCAAACAGTCCAGAACGCCAAGCAGCCACGAAAACCAAGCAGCAAGGAAAACCAAGCAGCCAATAACATCAAGCAGCCAAGAAAAGCAAGCAGCCAAGAAAGCCAAGCAGCTAGGATAGCCAAGCAGCCAAGAAAGTCAAGCAGCCAGTAAAACTAAGCAGCCAAGAAGAGCAAGCAGCCAGAAAACCAAGCAGCCAAGAATATCAAGCAGACAGTCTGCTTGCTTTTGAGTCTGATGCAGACTCGACAATCAAGCAGCCAAGAAAGCCAAGCAGCCAAGAAAACCAGGCAGCCAGGAAAACCAAGCAGCCAAGAAAGCCAAACAGCCAGGAAAATCAAGCAGCCAAGAAAATTAAGCAGATTAGAAAAATAAGCAGCCAAGATAAACGAACAGCCAAGAAAACCAGGCAGCGAGGAAAACCAAGCAGCCAAGAAAATCAAGCAGCCAAGAAAACCAAGCAGCCACGAAAACCAAGCAGCCAAGAAAACCAAGCAGCCAAGAAAACCAAGCAGCCAAGAAAACCAAGCAGCCAAGAAAACCAAGCAGACAAGGAAATCAAGCAGCCAAAGACACCAAGCAGCCAAGAAAACCAAGCAGCCAAGACAGCCAAGAAAACCAAGCAGCCAAAAAAGCCGAGCAGACAAGAAAACCAGGCGGCCAAGAAAACCAAGCAGCCAAGAAAAGCAAGCAGCCAAGAAAAGCAAGCAGCCAAGACCACCAAGCAGCCAAGAACACCAAGCAGCCAAGAAAACCATGCAGCCAAGAAAACGAAGCAGCCAGGAAAACCAAGCAGCTGCAAACGGCTGATGACAGCATCGTACAAGCTCAGAGAATCATTCAGACGTTCAATGTTCTCCTCACGTACACTTTTCGCACACCATCGCGGCTTTCTCTCTCTGCGGCCGTACAAGACCACGGCGCGACACCCTGTCCGCCACACTGCAGCTGCTCCACCAGCGCTGCCGCGTAGACGCAGCGTTGCAGCGCGCACACACGCCGACTCAGGTTGACACGAACGCAGCTGTGCAGCCGCCTACGTGCACTTGTGATGGCAGCTGCGCAGTTGAAAGCGGATGCGGATCCCTTCAAGAATCTCCGCCTTTCACACAGTGTCTGCTCCAGGAGGAGCCGGCGTCAAGCGAGGCGGCGTAGACGCCAGCTGGGGTCTACGTGAGCTGGCTGAGTTGAGAGTTGGTGAGTGCTGTGGGACTCTCATGCGGTGAACTATGCAGTGGGCTGCACGCGGCGTCTACTGCGAGGCTGCATACGATGCGATGCGCTGACGGTCCGTCTCGTCAGCACGCTTCGCATCCTTGCACATTACGGAAAGGCAGAACGCAGCCCGCGGCAGTCGCCGGTGCCGCCGCCGCACGCCGCCGCCGCTGTTGCTGCTGCTACTAGTGTCAGAAGTCGCTAGGCAGGTGATGGAGCTCACCATCGCGTCCGATGCACGAATGCATAGCTCCCCACGCCGTGTGCCACTGCAGCGCAACTCGTGTGCTGTCGACGAAGGCGAAGGGCTGCCGCTGTTGCCGCCGCCAGTGTGGACGTTGGCCGGCAGTTGTCGGATACGTCGAGCGTGGGGGGACGACGGAGGCATGGCTCGAGGCGTGACGTGGGGGCACTACGGGGAACCTCGAGCTCGTCCTTGCGTGTCCCCAAAGTTGAAGTGTTCTCTTTTCTGTTTTTTGTCACTGAACGTAACCGACTGATGTGGGCGGGCTACCTCAGCAACAGAAGTCGTCCAAGGGGAGCACCCGGCCCCGGAAGAATGGGAAAAGAGGCGGAACCGAGTTTAGAGAGGGTTTTCTCCACAAGAGGGTGAAAGATGATGACATTAGGAGTTTTCAGCGAGGCTCCTATATCAAACGTTGCAGATCCAATATGACAAAGAAGATCTGATTCAAAATCTTGAAGAAAATTTAGGTTTCTTGTAACGATGGGCAGTGAATGTAAACTAAATCATCAAACTGTGTTCTTTTTATTTCTTAAACCTCTGCATGGGCTTTCAATGTTTTGTCTTTAACTCCAAACACGCCAATATGCATGGAATTGATCTTATAACTTACTTAAAGAATCAATGAGGCAAACGGCACACGTGCAAAAGGTATATCTTTGGCAAAATTATCCCCATTGGACTATGAATGAAAAATAACTTGTTAAATAATACTCAAAATGGAATGTCGTGACCACTGGTTAGCCGAACATTTTGTAAGAAGACGGATGAGACACATTAGACTAGAATGTACTCGCTGCTCATCTTGTAGTATGAGACATTTTCAAAGCTACATTATCATTTTCCAAAATCATAACTCCAGTATAACCCGAAACATGAATCCAAACAATGAGAACATGTTGTGCAAACACGAATCTTAGTTCTTATGTCATGGTGCCCGAGAAGTGTACGAGGTATTATCAACATCGTACGATGCCGGAATCTTAGCATGAAGCAAGCACGGCTCTAATAGAACCAATAAGCATTAAAATACCCATCAACCATTGGGCAACTCTGATACATCTCAAAAACGTTGTGGGTCGAGTGTGTCTTCGCATGAATTAGTTCGACCTAACGGGCATTGTGTGACCATTTTCAGCAAGGTGTTGCTACTTCTAGGTAATAATATAACAGCGCTGAAAGAAAAAATGACATCTGCTACACTAGCATGGCTTATCATAGATAATGGGACGTGACCCATCTCACGATGTCCCACTGACATAGCGGCGCCGCTCAACACGATGTGCATAACTGGACATTGAACAACTGAAACGTAACGTTCTTCCACAGGTAATGCTGTACCCTGTCGTCGCCCTACTTTTCTTCAGTAGTCGTCGCTACTGAAGAGGGGGGCTAATGTAGCACCAACTTTACACGGGTACACATAACGCTCACTTGCACCATAACGAGGAGGATGAGACACATTGTTGAATTACCAGCATGAAACATGTTGCCATAAGTGAACTCATCAAGACTTGTTTCACAAATAGTTTTACGTATGCACTAGTCTCCAGTACAGAACCTTAACAAGTGAAGTTATGATATGCTGGTATAGGTTATGATCACATACCCTACTGATCTTTAATTTCGATCATCAATATTTCATGAGTTATGTTATCTTTAAATTTGTTCATGATTTTCACATTAATTTTTTTAGGTGGTCCTGAAACATTCGTTCAACGAAGTGTTGTGCTCCTCAAATTCGACGTTGAATGCGGACAGGACGATTTGACAACGCGAAAAATTGCGTTGTCAAATCACTGCGTCTACAGATTTTGTTGTCAAATGCGAAAAACTGTTGCGCCGCTCCAATTTGTACGTCAAAACACGTGTCGGACTGGACTCACACGTGAATTGACACGATTATGCCGCCCATCCCCAGAGTCCGAGCCGAACACGAGGTCACCCTGTGAAAAATGCTCGAAATAAAACACACAAGAAGGAGATATTAGAAATAAGGTACGATGAAAATCTCAGGAACGGTCAAACGAAATTAATCAAGTGAACCCCTGAACATTGGACGACGAAATGTTTTTGTTCAAGTCCGCAAGAATATTCACTATCGATTCTAAAGATCAATAGGGTATTCATTCAAATTCATGATGTCTATACCCTTGTAACATTACATCACTACAACATACATCAGCAATTCCACTACATGGTGATACACTTGGATATTGAGCTAAAACATTCTGCTGTTTCTATTCTGACTTGTATAATTCAAAAACAAAAATGATCTTCTGTTTCGGTCATAATTCATATTACAATGTAGTACATGAAGGAACCATACACAATCATACACGTCCATGTTACAATATTATGTCAGACTCATCTGATCTCCCTCCTTCGACCACATTGTTCACAACTAAACTAGATAATGTGATGAACGACTGATAAACATAATATAAAGTATTTTTTTCGTCAAAATATCATTCAAATACACCATACTCTATTCTTATACGACTACTCTTATTCAATATTCACATATACAACACAACACCAGAGTATAGTGATGTTTTGGAATGGTCGCTAACAGTGTGACTAAAAAAAGGACAAGTAGTGGCTCAAGTGTGACATGACATTGGACAGCTAGCTACACATGCAGCATACTAGCATAAAAAAACCGCCGCTTCTAACGATGTATAATAAGGAAAGGTTATCGTAAAAGAAACACTAAGGGACAGAGGAGTGAAATCGACCTGGCTGCAACATCACGCACGTGTCAACACCTCCACCGGGCCCATTTCCAGATTATTTCAAGAGTTCTTGTGACTATTGTGTAGGGCCATTTAATAGAAATTGCTGCGTCTAAGAATCCTTTAAAGTGGCAAACTAGTGGCATTCGTTGGAGTTACGCATAACACAATAATCCCGGTGGACACCTGAATCTTTCTCTTTTTTTCTCCGTAAAGACCGTGGTGGTTGGAACACAAAGCCATTAGATGAATGGGCTCCACGTGTCAAGTCTTGAGTGAGGGTATCTTCTACTGATAAGCACATGAGCGACCAAGGAGTGGTGCATGGTGTCCATGGTTGGACAAGGCATTGTGAAACCAACCACGCTTGCGAAGGATTCATTTTCTAATTTTTGTGGGTGCCATGGTGGGCTATAATGCAAGAACTAATTCGAGGAAGGCATATGAGAGAGCGTGAATTTATAGAAGAAGACAAACGGTTAAGGAATGATGGCAATTGGGGCGTGGCACCATGCACGTGGCCACATGCTCACTAGAATCCTTGTCAAAATTATTGCGCAGGCTATGGTGGAAAGGACCATAAATTGTAAGAAATAGCATGTGGCATCTGGGAATTCCTCGTTTCCAGTGATTAACCTTGATAAGTGAATAGAGGGCAAGGAGTGTTTACGACTGGGTCACGTTGCCACTTATACAGTTCTACACATAGCGCCAAGGTTGTTTTGATGAATAAACATCAAATGGATGAAGAATGGTATTGACTTATGTATTACTCATCCAGATACATTTTCACGACACTTCTAGATTATTTTTCCATGGGGATGTTGTGCGTTGCCTCTTGTTATGTAAGAGGCAATGTTGCGTTGCCTTTGGAAAGGCCTGATTTATAATGCATCTGATAGAACAAATAATGAGTGTCCATGGATTTGGTCTCTCTACACACAAAATTGTACACTTGTCCATGTGGGTTCCCAATCCCTGCTCAATCTGATTTTCTTGCTTTGTGGTCAGTGGACTCTAGAGTTGAAATGAAATGTAAATGTAAGTGTAGTTGTTACGGATAAGTAGAGTTTGATTTCATTGTAGATGTTGGTATCAAGGAAACTGGTTTCATAGAACGATCTGAAGAGATTCCATATGCAAGTTGAGAGAGTGATGTCGGGAAGGTGAAGTGCATGTAAGGAGTAATGTGGATGTGTATGACAAATTGAGTGTGCTGTACGAAGAGCTGTGTACCGGTTCACAATATTGTGTGGGTTGAGGTAGATTGGGAAGGGAGATAAGGGCTGGAAGTGCATGTGGGGAGTGCACAAGGAGGTGTATTCAGGGATGAGTGTGTTATTGTGTGATTTGGGCCAGAGGCAAGTGATATATGGGAGGGTATTGCTCAGGTCCATTGAATGTGGAGGTGTATGAATGTGTGAGTAAGGTGTGGATGAAATTACACAGTATTGTACAAAGTGTTGTGGGTGAAGTTACAGGTAGGTGGAGGGAGGGGCAGTGGGAGGTAAAACTGTAGGTGGGGAGTGAATATAGAGGTGTAAGATGAAATGAGTTGGTTCTATGTAAAGTTGTACACAAGTGCACATTGTCACATGGTCTAACTAAGCATTGTGTAGGAGGTGTCAGTGAATGTGCGGTGAAAGTGTATGTGGCAAGTCTATGTGCAGTGTAAAAGAAGGAAGTGTGGTATAGGTGAAGGTGTACACAAATGTATAAATACAAAACCTGGCAATATAATGAACTGCATATCCATCTTAATACACAGACCAAACACTGAGAAAAATCAATGCAAAATGTCAAATACAAGTAGCAATGAGTTAAAAAAAAATATAAAATACCCTTCTGCTCGAGGTATTCGATTTTAATTGTTTTTCTTGTCGATGAAATTGTGTCAAAATTTCGTTCGATGAATTTAAAAAGTTTTCTAAATAATTCAAATTCAAATTGAGTGAATTCAAGGTGCATGCATGTTCGTTCAATTTTTTCTGCACAGCTGTCTTCACATTGGTTGGACAACCCATGGAATTTTTTTTCATCGTATTTTCCCTAGTCATATTGTACTAGACCACTTTGTAGTCAAAAATGCAAGGGAGAGCAATAGACAAGTAGCAATATTTTTTATTGAAATATTGAAGAGAACAAATCACATGACCTCATCCTCCTCCTCGATACCCTCATCTTCAAACATCACATGTCCATACATTCCATTTGCATGGCGCTGAAAGTCATCTTGGAAGACCTTCCCAAAGCCCGCTCTAGCCCATGCATTTCTAATGATGTCACCATGGTTGTTCACGTGCTGCCATCCCATCATGAACCACTTGCACGATGCTTCCTTAACGACACCCATGCCAAGCTTGAGGGGGTCACCGGCACGTGTCTTGTCATTTGCCCACATGGCAAACTGATCCTCTACGTGCTTCTTGAAAGGGGCGATGATGCCGATGTCTGCCGGTTGTGCCTTTGGGGTACAGCCAGCCGGCACGTACACGGGGTGCATGTGTGGGAAGTTGTTGCCTAGCCATAGGCGGAAACTTGCACTACAATGCGGGCGCCAAGCATCAAGCACAAGCAGCATGTGCACAACACCCGGTGTCAGTCCATACGCCTTGCACTTTTGCTCGTAATACGGCTGCACTATGGACCGGACCCACTGCATGGTGGTTTCGGTGTTGGCCCAGTGGTTCGGGGTGTGAGTCAAATTCCAGCCACAGTCCAGCAGCTCACGTGCGTGCATCCCCTTTGGCAAGCATCGTGCAGACTTGCCGGCGTAGATGACCTGCATGGGCAAAAAATCCCCCGCATACGACGACGTCACCAGAAACTTCAATGCACGTTTGTCGTCAAATCCCACGATGCAGACGTCATCTACGCCCTTGGGTGCGTAGGTGTGGTCTGCGGCGGGCACACGTTGTATGGCTGTATGGTCTGCATTCAGCACAAATCCTGGTTTGATTTTGTGGTGGGAGATGAGTGCAGCCGCGCGCATCAAAAAATGGTCCACCTTCACCTCCCAGTCAGCCGGCACCTTCTGTGCCGCGGTGGTGCCAGCTCGCCAGGACCACGCCATGTGCTCCTTGGCGAAGCGACGGACCCATGACCTGCTGAATGCTCGGTCGCCCATGGCTGCGAGATCCTCTGGCGCATGCTGTGCAATGGCCATGCGGATCTCGCGACGCATGGACTTGCTGTTCATGGGGGTCCCAGCATCACGTGCGGTGACGAGCGCGCGTTTAATGGCTTCCACCAGCTCCGGGCGATCTGCGAGGAACGCCCTCTTGCCGCGGCTGCCATGCACGCGCTTCTTGTTGTTGATGGGTACGGCGGGCTCACTCCGCATGGCCACTGCTGCTGCCAGCGCTAACTGCTTCTTTAACACTTTGTCTTTGTCGAACCACCCAGCGACTGTTGATGGAGACAGCCGGTCAAAAACACACATGCCGTCGGGGGTGCGGAAGCTGCGCTGCAAGTGCTTGACTGCAGCATACGGGGTTTTGTGGGCCTTGACAGCTCGGTAGATTGCAGGAAAGTGGCCCGATGTGAACCAATCACAATACGCCCCGCGTTTGCGCCCGCTGCTGCTGCTTGCCGTGTCTGATGACGTGGTGTTGGGGGTGACCGGGACGAGCTCCAGGCACTCAGTGTCCGTGGAGTCATCGCTGTCCTGGTCCTTTTAAATGTCGCTGTCGCCCTCGCTGTCCGTCACTGCATCGCTGTCGCTGTCGCTGTCGCTTTCGCTGCATGGTTCCCGCGGTTCTGTGGGCTCCTCGATACGAATGGGCCCACTGGCATGCATGGACTGAACAAGGGGAAGCGCTTCTTCTTGCGAGGCTGTTCGACAGCCTTTCCCTTGCCCTTCGGATCGGCAGAGGAGGTGGGGTCCGCAGCAGTTGCTTTTGCCTCGCTGCCGCGATACAGGTACGCGTTGCCCCTGCGCAACGCTTCCTGCTCCCGCGCAATGCGTCGTGCAGCCTTGCTGGTTCCGGCTGCATCCCATGTCGTACACGGTGGAGTTGCATGGGCTTCGGGGGTTGCATGGTCTGCTGGCGTAGTTGGTGGCAACGACAAGGGAGATTGCTTGGAGCAGCTTGCCAACGTTGACGGCTCCCGCTCGCCACGTACAGGAGATCGTGCGGGCTCGGAATCGTCGAAGGTGATGGTGACGGGCTTGCGAGGCCGACCAACTGGGCGACGGACTGGAGTCCGCCTTGGGGGTATGGCTCGACCGAGCTGTGTCTCGAGGCAGCGGACACGCTCCTCGGGACTGACCTTTGCCAGAAAGCGCTCCATGGTGGATGGTGGATGCAGTGTTGCGACGGGAGGAATTGCTGTGCGACACTGTCTGCGAAGGATTTTGTGCTTCCTTATAGGCTGCATGCTGAAAAAAACCAACCCTGTCAGCTTTCGTTGGACGTGGGAGTGGTTAACGGTAGGGCGCGAATATCCATCCGTGCGAAGCGACAGACGCACCCGACACGACAAGGACGTACAGCCGTCGGTGGGCCTCGCTACGTTTTCGTGCTACGGACACGGTCATCGAATTCTCGAGTTTCCGAGGATATGACCATGGACCTGTCGTCGAATTCAAAGTAGCGAAAAACACCCAATTCGTTCAATAACGATTCCCAAAATAATACTCAACCCAATTTTTTCATAGATTTCATAATTAGGCAAATCTATTTCGTCGAATTCCTTGAGCAGTAGGGTACGTCATGAAACGGTTTCTTACTTATGAGATTTTAAAGCTACAAAAACTTCACACAACTAGATTTTGTCGTATTGAGGCCAATTACATGAATAACATGTAAAAACAACTCCAAAAGTGAAATAGACATAGTTGTACATTCAACACGATTATTTTCATGTTTGAAGAATATCATTGCAACTGATGTATGTTAAGACATTCTTCGTGTACAACAAAACAGAGAACAAGATTGCATACGTCTTTTACTCGAGGCTTCCTCAAGTGAAAGGCTGTCTGTGTTGTATACGTTATCTTTTTGCACGAGTGGGAATTAATCTCATTTAGAATTTGAAAACATTGTGTAGCGGGAGGGCCGATTTGGCCCTCCCTCCTCGCTGAAGCGAGGGGTGGTTGCACACCACCCCTCGCGTCAGCGAGGGCTGGCCGGCAGCCAGCACTTTGCTGGCCGCCGGCCAGCTCACTGCCGGCCGGCGGCCGGCCAAGCGACCGGCCGGCCACCAGCCGGCCAGCCGCCAGCCGCCAATCGCGGCCTCAGCCCGATCGGCAGCTGAGGGGCCACGAGGGCCTCGAGGGCGAGGACTCGTGGCCTCTTGCCCTCGCCCCCCCTCGCCATCCTTGCAAATGAGCAAGCGAGGACGAGAGATAGGGGGAGCGAGGGTGAGGGCGAGGATGAGAGAAATACAAGAGAAAAGTCGGTATGAAATCGCCGATTGTGCCTCGCACGCGACGATTTCACGCTGACGAGTCAAAAACAAAACTCAAGTTTGTTTAGGACGAATTATGGGTTTCGAAACCGGAAAACTCGTGCGAATGCACGAGTTCAAGGTAAAAACCCCTGGTTTGGGTCCCAAAACCAGGGGTAGGGTTAAAAACGGAAATGGGCCTCCGGAGACTCGAAATATTCGAGTCTCCCTGCTCTGGGTTGTTGATGACAATTGCCCCTTAGTCCTGCGAAGGGTGTAAACCCCTGACGCAGACTGAGAATGCCATTCTGCGAACTCCAACGACGACTTCAGAGCAGGAGCTAGAGGTTCCGGCCCGTTATAGTGGTATCAAAGCCAGACGACCCCCGCGACCAAGAGTTCAACGGAAACGGCGGCTACGACATACATAAAACGTCACCGAAAGCTACAAGCAGTAGCAGAAACGCCAGAAGGGACTATGGCATCTATGCTTCACCGTTTGAAGCGTCGTAAAGTGCATTAGGAAGCTAGAGAAGAGCTCTATTTTTGGGTCTTCTTCTCCACAGTCTCTTCTCCATCCCAGTGGACTAGGGGAATTTTTTTGGGACGGGATAGGGAGTACCCACCCACAAATCACCTACTTTTCCCCTCTTCTCAAGCCTCCTTCTGCTCCTCTTCGACCAAAAATTAGGGCAGCGCCTTTCTCCAATACCAAATACTCTCACGGCCTGAGAGAAAAAGAAAAGGGAGAAAAGAGCTACTTGGAGAATTTTTGGAGGCCACCATATTGCCGTGGAGCACAAAAAAGATGCCTCCAAGGGGGAGCAAGGTGTACCAAGAAGACGCAAGAAGAGACCAAGGAAGACCAGAAGACAAGAAGAAAAGTAGTCTTTTGCTTCTTGACCTTGTACTTGCTTGTTTATCGAGGTTTTCTTAGCTTTCCTACTGCCGTGAGTCACGGCTTAGGGTTTTACCTACAAACCCACGACCTTGTGCTGATGTGGAGGCCTAGGAAAATAGAGATTTAAATCAAAATTGCCTTTCCGATCGTGAGAGCTAGATTTTAGGAGGCGATTTCTCCTTGAAGTTGAGGGGTGATCCTCACAAAGGTTTTCACGTGCTAGTTTCATGGGCGACAAGATGGCAAGTGCCGGACTGTCCAAGACCAACAAGGGCAAGGTGGTGACGGCCTCACCACGAGCTCTCGGCGGAATCCAAATTTTGGGAGCCTTCGTCGCGAGCACGGTTGCCAATCCAAAGGCAACCGTACCGCCTAAGGCAACCATACCGCCTAAGGCAACCGTACCGCCTAAGGCCACCATACCGCCTGAGGCAACCAATGCCAACCTCGGCGACACCGAGAAGCGTGCGGAGGCCGAAAAAGTGCTCGACGAGCACGTCGACGCGTACGTGGGCGACCCCCATGCAACGGACGACCCGATGGAGGAGGATCTCCTAGAGGGGGACCCGGACAAAGAGCACGACGCCGACGATGGCGAAGGCGACGAGGATCGCGACCATCGTCATCGTGGTGCGACAAACTCAAGCCGATTGCTCGAGAAGGATAAGACGCCCGCCGCATCGCCTGAAGCTGCCGACAGCAGCAAGACTGCCGAGAGTAGCAAGGGCACTGAAAGCAGTCACACGGGGAGTTTCCCCGAGAACGAGCCGGACGACGATTCCACAAAGGCAATTCGCGATGACTGTCGCAGGCTTGTGGAGTTTGCTCTTGAGGCGGCAGGCCGACTCAAGATCACCATCGACGGTGGAGATACGGCACCACTTGGAGGAATGGGGGTGGACCTCCCTTCCTACGATGTGGTCGCAATGGGACAGGGCAGCGCCCACTCGAGTGTCGTCGCCGACGACAGTCTCCTACGAAAGGTGGGACTCCTTGGAGGCGTGTACGCGAACCGTACCCTCCTGCAGTGGGTAAGGGTACACGGACAACGCGAGGCCCTAAAGGCTATTACCGATACTATGAAGACATCATAGCTCAAGTTCGTGCTCGCCAACCTGCTGGCCCACGTCGGGCAGAGCATCCCGGACCTCGACCGTGAGCGCCAGCTGCAGCGCCTGGCCATCCATGAGGCAAGCCGCCGATGAAACGATCTCGACAAGGCATTACAGAGCGTGACCCAGCTGTGGATGTAATAACAAGCGGAGCGTGCCGCAGCTGCGGATGCCACTGCCGGTGGCAGCGATGACTTGCCTACCTCGATGACTTCGGGACCGGTCATGAACACATCTTTCCTCCACAGTGTGGAGATTTTACGAAAGGGCGTGAAGCTGACCGACTGGCTGAATTGCATGGAGCACGTTCTACATGTCCACAAGGCTCCACTCAGCCAGTGGGGCGACCTTGCCACAACTCGGCTTGAAGACAAACTCTTCAAGTATGTGGTCAAGGAGTGGAGTGCGCAATAGCCGCACCTCGAGTGGTAGCCCATACCATGGGAGGCCTTCTGAGCGATCATGCGCAAGAAGTGTACCCAACGTGAGGAGACGTAGCGTACCTTCCACAAGAACAAGGACTTTAGGGAGCTTGGCAACTCGCTCGAATTCTACTTGAGCGAGTTCACCGTACTCGTGGAGGAAGCCGAAAGCTTCACCAAGGGTGATGGGACTCAGACCTTCAAGTACTCAGAGGGCATGCTGCTGTAGTACTTGCGTGATGGTCTTGGCAGCAAGAAGCTGAAGGACAAGACCACCACGACAGCCACTGGCCAAGCTTGGACAAGCTGGAGGGCGTTGCACGACAACATGAGCGAAGTGTATTCGGAAAGCCCGAAGCACTACTCTAATGCACGGCTGAACGCGCGTGTACAGCAAGGCCGCGACATGCGCATGGACGCTGCAGTGGCTGGTGGGTCAGCTAGACAACGAGGCGGGGTCAAGGGAAAGCAGCCCGCAAACCCTCCAGCCAAGAAGGCTGGTGGATACAAGGGCCTCAACAACAAGCGCAACCGTGAGAATGACGAGTTGTAGGCAGTGCGTGAGCATCGCAACGCAGCCTTCCGCGAAGGGCTCTGCCACAACTGCATGCAGCCGGGCCACTTTAGGGCTCAGTGCCCTGAGGCTGCTGGTGGTGGACAAGAGGCCGCGATGTTAGCTGCAGTAGCAGTACCTTGAGGAGATGGTGCAGCAGGAGGCCGCGGACAGGGCCATGGACAGGGTCGTGGTCGCGGCAATGGACCCGGCCGTGGTACTTCAGGTCAACAGGTTGACCTGAAGTACGAGCCATCCAATGGCGCAGTTGTCGGTGACAACCGTACGGTACCCGTAATCGGTACTTGTAAAGCAAAAAATTGTATTCAACGGTACACACAGAGAATCACGTTGAAGGTACTCAACCTTCTTGATTCGTTTGTCGTGGTGCTATGCGATCCCTGGCTCCGTGAGAACAAGGCTCTAATGTGCTTTGAATCAAAGTGTTTGATCCTCCGAAAAGGATAACGCCGGTTTACGTTGATTCCGAGTACGGAATCATCACCGACCCCACTCAAAGTCCGTGCCAGCTTGTCTACAATACAGGTCAAGAGACGTATTCAACAAGGTTGTCGATACTTCTTGGCTCAGCTGCAGAAAGTGGAGGACGACATGAAGGAATACACGTCACAAGAGATCAGATCTCTATTGGCGGAGTTCTTGGATGTATTCCAAGACCCACCGGCTGGGCTTCCACTAGAACGAAACATGGGCCACATGATTCCGCTGCAACCAGAAGCGACTCCTCCGTTCAGACCCATGTATCGCCTTTGTCCAGCAGAAAGACGAGAGGCCAAAAGCCAAATCAAAGAGTACCTTGCAAAAGAGTGGATCGAGCCTAGTAGTTTGTCGTACGGTACACTGATCCTTTTTGTGAACAAAAAGGACGGTGGTTTACGCATGTGCGTGGATTATCGGGCGTTGAACAAGCTAACGGTGAAAAATCGATTCCCCTTACCACGGATTGAGGACCTTTTGACCAACTCCAAGGCGCAAAAGTATTTTCGTCCTTGGATTTGTCTCAAGGATACCATCAAATCCGCATCACGGAAGATGATGTGCCCAAAACCGTGTTTCAAACGCACATGAGACACTATCAGTTCCAAGTGTTATGCTTCGGGCTTACAAATGCCCTGACAACCTTCCAAGGAGAAATGAATCGAATGTTTGTCAAGCAACTCGGACAGTTTGTCTTGGTTTACCAGGACGACATCCTGGTTTTCTTCAAATCAATGGAAGAGTACATAGAACATATGTGCAAAGTTTTTGCAATCCTTTGGGAACAAAAGTTCTATGCGAAAGTGAGCAAGTGCAAGTTTGCACAAGATGAGCTCGAATACCTTGGACACATCGTTGGCAAGGACGGCATCCGTGTCGACCCACAAAAGGTCAAAGCCATTGTGGACTGGCCACGCCCTGAAAATGATGGGCAGATTTGGTCGTTCCTCGGCCTTGCAAACTAATTTCGACGGTTTATGCAGGGGTATTCGACCCTGGTAGCACCGCTAACCTGGCTCACGCAAAAAGACGTGCATTGGGAATGGACATCTGATTGTGATAACGTTTTTCTCAAAGTCAAAGAGCTTCTATCCACGGTGCCCTTCCTAGCTCTTCCGGATCCATCGCAACCGTGGGAGGTTCGATGCGATGCGTCGGTAGTAGGACTTGGAGCCATCCTCATGTAGAACTGTCACCCAGTTGCGTATGAGAGCCGGAAGCTCATCCCCGAAGAAACACGGTACACGACTGGGGATCAAGAGCTCCTTGCGGTAGTACACGCTTTCAAGATGTGGCGTTGCTACCTCGAGGGTGCTGAAGGGGGTGTGACGGTCGTGACCGACCATAATCCATTGGTGTTTTTCCAATCGCAACCGAACCTGTCAAGACGGCAGGCGCGTTGGAGCAAATACCTGAGCCGATTCTTGTTCACATGGGAATATCGGCCAGGACGCATCAATCTAGCCGATCCACTAAGCCAAAAGCCTGTGGAAATTAAAGCAATCACCAAGGTCGGTGGGTGTTTTATGGCCATTGCAACAACAATAATACAATCACCAGATCCCCCTGCACCTTTGCGGCAACCACCACGAGAGATTATCCATTACAACGGTTTTGTAAACAGGATCCGGATGGAATATTGTGTGAATTCTTGGTTTCAAGACTCTTGAAATCTGGACAAGTACGGCTTGGTGGAGGCCGCAGGAATCTTCTGGTACGGAGAACAAGTTGTTGTGCCAAACTTGGGAGACCTTCGAGCAAAGATTATCTCCCAGTTCCACGACCCGCCGGTCGCAGGTCATGTGGGACCCCGAAAGACCGGATAGGCACTCTCGGACCACTATTGGTGGCCAGGATGGAGTGTCGATGTCCGTAAGTATTACATGACATGCGACCCATGTCTTCGGAATAAGGCTAGTAACAAGAAGC
>SZWC01003863.1:138970-174858 GCA_023375785.1 Penium margaritaceum | reverse complement strand
AAGGGGCTCTCAAAGCTTGATGAAGCCCCAAAAAGAGGGAGGACGACACCTTGAGGACTTTGGGCGGCTTCCCCAATGCCGCCGGCTCAAGGAAGACGCCGCCAAGGTGCGCGAGATGCACAAAGAACACTCAAGAGGAGGCCAAGGAAGACAAGAATACAGGAAGGAGATAAGAAGCTAGAAGAAAGATTGGAGGAGTTACTAGGAATTGTGTTATTCCTCTCCCATTCTTTGCCCTAGCTTTGTGAGTGGTTCTCTCACTTTTTGTCAATTCCTTGTGTTGTAATTTTCTGTTTTCCTGGAATCTAGTCGCTACCAATTGCCGTGAGTCACGGCTGAGGAACACTAGTTTCAAAATCCACGACCTTGTACGGACGTGGCAGCCTAGGAAAATAGAAAATTAATTTACAATTGCCTCATCGATTCTGAGAGCAACATCTTAGGAGGCGATTCCTCCTCGTTGTGGGGTGATCCTCACAACGACCTTCACGTGCTAGTTGCACGAACGACGAGATGGCAAGTGCCGGAACGACCAAGACCTACAAGGGCAAGGTGGTGATGGCCTCACCACGAGCTCTTGGCGGACTCCAAATTTTTGGAGCCGCCGTCGTGAGCACGATTGCCAATCCAAAAGCAACCGTACCGCCAAGGCAACCGTGCCGCCTGAGGCAACCGTACCGCCTAAGGCCACCGTACCGCCCAACGCAACCGACGCCAACCACGGCAACACCGAGAAGCATGCAGAGGTAGAAAAATTGCTCGACAAGCACGTCGACGCGCACGTGGAAGAACCCAACGTGACGGACAGCCCAATGGAGGAGGATCTCCTAGAGGGGGACGGCGACAAAGAGCACGATGCCAACAATGGCGAAGGCAATGAGGATCGCGACCATCGTCATCGTCGTGCGATGAACTCGAGCCCATTGCTTGAGAAGGATAAGATGCCTGCCGCGTCACATGAAGCTGCCGATGGCAACAATACTGCAGAGAGTAGGAAGGGCGCTGAAAGCGGTCACTAGGGAAGTTCTCGTGAGAACGAGCCGGACGACGACCCCGCAATGGCAATTTGCGATGACAATCATAGGCTTGCGGATTTTGCTGCTCAGGCGGCATGCCGACTCGGGATCACCACCGACGGTGGAGAGATGGCACCAATCAGAGAAATGGGGGCGGACCCCCCTTCCTACAATGCGGCTGTAATGGGGCAAGGCAGCGCCCACTCGAGCGTCGTCGCCAACGACAGTCTCCTCTGAAAGGTGGGACTCCTTGGAGGCGTATAAGTGAACCATATTCTCCTGTAGTGGGTAAGGGTGCACGGACAACGCGAGGCCCTTGAGGCTATTACCGATGCTCTGACGACATCAGAGCTCAAGTTTGTGTTCGCCAACCTACTAGCCCACGTCGGCCAGAGCATCACGGACCTCGATCATGATCGCCAGGTGAAACGCTTGGCCGCCCATGAGGTAAGCCGCCGATGCAAGGACCTCGACAAGGCGTTGTAGAGTGTGACCCAGGTGCGGATGCAGCAGCAAGCGTATCGTGCTGTAGTTACGGATGCCGCTGCCGGTGGCAGCGACGACTTGCCTACCTAAAGGACTTCGGGGTCGGTCATGAACACGTCCTTCCTCCATAGTGTGGAGATCTTTCGAAAGGGTGTGAAGCTGACCGACTGGCTGAACCGCATGGAGCATGTTCTACATATCCACAAGGCTCCACTCAGCCAGTGGGATGACCTTGCCACAACGCGGCTTGAAGACAAACTCTTCAATTATGTGGTCAAGGAGTGCACTTTGCAACAGCCGCACCTCGAGTGGCAACCCATGCCGTGGGAGGCCTTGTACGCGATCATGCGCAAGAAGTGTATTCAACGTGAGGAGGTGCAGTGCGCCTTCCACAAGATCAAGGACTTCAAGCAACTTGGCAGCTCGCTCGAATCCTACTTGAGCGAGTTTGCTGCACTCGTGGAGGAAGCCGAAAGCTTCATCGAGGTCGATGGGACTCAGACCTTCAAGTACCCGAAGTACATGCTGCTAGAGCACTTGCATGATGGTCTCACCAGTGAGAAGTTCAAGGACAAGACCACCACGACAGCCAGTTACCAAGCTTGGACAAGCTGGAGGGCGTTGCGCGACTACATGAGCAAAGATTATTCGGCGAACCCGAAGTACTACTCTGATGCACAGCCGAACGCGCGTGCACAACAATGCCGCGACATGCGCATGCACGCTGTAGGGGCTAGTGGGTCAGCTTGATAGCAAGGCGGGGCCAAGGGCAAGCATCCTGCAAACCCTCCTGCCAAGTAGGCTGATGGATACAAGGGCCCCAACACTAAGTGCAGCCGCAAGAATGACAAGCTGCAGGTGGCGTGTGAGCTTTGCAATGCATCCTTCCGCAAAGGGCTCTGCCACAACTGTATGCAGCCGGACCACTTTAGGGATTAGTGCCCTGAAGCTGCTGGTGGTGGACAAGGGGCCGCGGCGTTAGCTACAGCAGTAGCACCTCGTGGGGATGGTGCAGCAGGAGGTCGCGGACACAGCCGTGGACAGGGTCGCAGTCGCGACAATGGGCCCGGCCGTGGAAACGGACAAGGACGTGGGGCGGCTTTTCCCCACCCCTGAGTGACGTTAGTGGGGACCACTCAGGGGTAAAACTAGATCACGAGTGTGGGTTCATGTTTTCATATGAGGATGTTAAACAATTTGAGTTTTTGACGAGTTCAAATTTCTCTGTTGTTTTCTCTCCTCTTGTTGAACCACATTCTACACTTGCTGACTGACCTTGCCAACTAAACCTTGCATCTCCAGACAAGATGCATGATCATACATGCTTAGTGGTGGCAACACCGACCACAGTACAAGAGTTATGTGATGTAGTGATTGAAGCAAATGCCCTCACAACAATAAGTTCAATCACGTTCACAATACCTTTAGTCGACAATTTCGACCTGGTCAAATTTAAAGACTGGAAGGTGCTAGCTGAATTCACACTTGCCCACAAGATGTGGACTCGAGTGGGTGAATCATGGGATTTGCGATGCCTGTCATACAGATTCCGTGTTTATCACAAACTCAGCTTGCTGTCGTCGAGTCTGTTCACTCAGAAGAGTGGAGGCAACATGACAATGTAGTTCAAAGGACACCTAGCTGGTGCTCCCGTTAATGTACTTGTTGACACTGGAGGGGACGACTCTTTTGTTAGCCTTGGCTTTACCTGACAGGTTGGCCTGAAGTACAAGCCATCGAATGGCGCAGTTGTTGTTGGTGCAAAACATACGATACCTGTGATTTGTACTTGTAAAGAAAAACTTTGTATTCAAGGGTACACACAGAGTGTCACGTTGAAGGTACTCAACCTTCTTGACCCATTTGACGTGGTGCTAGGCGATCCCTGGCTCCGTGACAACAAGGCTCTAATGTGCTTTGAATCAAAGTGTTTGATCCTCTGAAAGGGACAACGCCACTGTACGTTGATTCCGGGTACGGAATTCTCACCGACTCGACTCAAAGTCCATGCCAGCTTCTATACAATGCACGTCAAAAGACGTATTCGACAAGGTTGTCGATAATTCTTGGCTCAGCTGCAAAAAGTGGAGGACTACGTGAAGGAAGACACGCCACAAGAGATCGAATCTCTATTGGTGGAGTCCTTGGATGTATTCCAAGACCCACCGGCTGGGATTCCACCAGAAAGACACATGGGCCACACGATTCCGTTGCAACCGGAGGCGACTCCTGTGTTCAGACCCATTTATCGCCTCGGTCCAGTAGAGAGGCAAGAGGCCGAATGCCAAATCAAAGAGTACCTTGCAAAAGGGTGGATCGAGCCCAGTAGCTTGCCGTACGGTGTGCCAATCCTTTTTCTGAACAAAAATGACGATGCTTTACGCATGTGCGTGGATTACCGGGCGTTGAACAAGCTAACAGTGAAAAATCAATTCCCCTTACCGCAGATTGAGGACCTTTTTGACCAACTCCAAGGCGCAAAAGTAATGTCGTCCTTGGATTTGTCTCAAGCTTACCATCAAATCCGCATCACAGAAGATGATGTGTCCAAAATCGCGTTTCAATCACACATGGGACACTATTAGTTCCGAGTGTTATGTTTCGGTCATACAAATGCCCCAGCAATCTTCCAAGGAGAACTGAACCGAACATTCGCGAGGCAACTCAGACAGTTTGTCTTGGTTTACCTGGACGACATCCTGGTTTTCTCAAAATCAATGGAAGAGCAAATGGAACATCTGCACGAAGTTCTCACCATCCTTTGGCAACAGAAGTTCTATGCGAAAGTGAGCAAGTGCAAGTTTGCACAACATGAGATCGAATACCTTGGACACATCATCGGCAAGGACGACATCCGTGTCGACCCACGAAAGGTCCAAGCCATTGTGGATTGGCCATGCCCCAAACATTTTGGGCCAATTCGGTCTTTCCTCGGCCTTGCAAACTACTTTCGATGGTTTATGCAAGGGTATTCGACCCTGGTAGCACCACTAACCAGGCTCACACGAAAAGACGTGTGTTGGGAATGGACACCTGATTACGAGAACAATTTTCTCAAGGTCAAAGAGCTTCTATCCACGGCGCCCGTCCTAGCTCTTCCGGATCCATCGCAACCATGGGAGGTTCAATGTGATGCGTTGGTAGTAGGACTCGCAGCCGTTCTCATATAGAACGGTCATCCAGTTGCATATGAGAGCCAGAAGCTCATCCTCGCGGAAACGCGGTACACGACTGGTGATCAAAAGCTCCTTGCGATAGTACATGCTTTCAATATGTGGCATTGCTACCTCGAGGGTGATGAAGGGGGTGTGATAGTCGTGACCGACCATAATCCATTGGTGTTTTTCCAAATGCAACCAGACCTCTCAAGACGACATGCAAGTTAGAGCGAATACCTGAGCCAATTCTCGTTCACATGGGAATGTCGGCCAGGATGCATCAATGTGGCCGATCCACTAAGCCGAAAGCCCGTGGACATTAAAGCGACCACAAAGGTCGGTGGGTGTTTCATGGCCATTGCAACAGCAACAGCACAATCACCAGACCCCCCTGCATCTCTACGCCAACCACCACGAGAGATCATCCATTACAACGGTTTTGTAAACAGGATCCGGATGGGATATTGTGTGGATTCTTTGTTTCAAGACTCCCAAAATCTGGACAAGTATGGCTTGGTGGAGGCCGTAAGAATATTCTAGCACGGAGAACAAGTTGTTGTGCCAGACTCAGGAGACCTTCGAGAAAAGGCTATCTCCCAGTTCCACGACCCGCCGTTCGCAGGTCATGTGGGACCCGAAAAGACCGGACACGCACTCTCAGACCACTATTGGTGTCCAGGATGGAGTGTCGATGGTCGTAAGTATTGCATGACATGCGACCCATGTCTTCGGAATAAGGCTAGTAACAAGAAGCCTGCTAGACTCCGCCAACAGCTTCCCATTCCTGGGACTCCATGGGAGTGCGCCAGCATGGACTTCATTACCGGTCTTCTGGACACGGCCCGTGGCCATGATGCAATACTAGTGGTTGTGGATCTTTTGACGAAGATGACACACTTCATTCCTACAACCACTGACGTGAACGCAGAGGAGACCACTCCTCTCTTCTTTGAGGGTGTCGTAAAGTACCACGGCTTGCCGTTGCGCATCATCTCCGATCGAGATCAAAAATTTGATAGTAATTTTTGGCAAAAGATGCATGAGTACTTCGGCAGTGAGTCGCAAATGTTGACAGCATTTCACCCTCAAACTGACGGAAAAACAGAGCACATGAACCGCATTCTAGAGCAGATGCTCCGCATGTACGTGGACCCTGCCATGCATGATCGGGACAAATTCCTAGCACCGGCAGAGTTTGCGGTGAACAACTCGGAGAACGAGTCCACACAGTTCACACCGTTCGTGTTGAGCAGTGGTCAGCATCTAGTGGTACCCTCTTCATTGGTGAAGAGTGGCAGTACAAAAGGGCAATTTCCTTCCGCTCAAGCCTTTGCTCAGCGCATCGACTCCTTGTTACAGGAGGCAAAGGGTCACCTTCAAGCAACTCGATAGCGACAAAAGGCATATGTAGACAAAGGTCGTCGAGAGGTCTCGTTTGACATCGATGAGAAAGTGCTGCTTAACACTAAAAACCTTCAGCTGAAGTCGCCAGGGGCAAGAAAACGTCTACCGAAGTGGATTGGGTTGTATCCTATTGTGGCACGCATCGGGCCAGTGGCATACCCATTACCCCTCCCGTCGAGTATGAAGATACATGACGTGTTTCATGTGAGCCTGCTAGCTCCATACACGGCAGGAGGAACCGTTCAGCCACCGCCAGCAGTCCTTGCTGCCGACGGCCAATACGAGGTCCTTCGCCCACTCCAGCACCGAGAGAGTACTCTTCGGTCACGCGTTGTTAGGGAGTACTTCGTTCATTGGGTCGGTTGTGGACCCAAACATAATTCATGGGAGCCTGAATCTCGGTTGCGCACAGGGGTGGTTAATGAGTACTGTAGCGAGCTTGCAGCTTGCAAAGATCGACGAGTGGCAAGAGGTACCACCTGAACGCGGAAAAGGTGAACAACATTCCCACAGGGCAGCATTCATGGACAATGACCATAGGAGGTTGGGGTCGCCCAACATGGTTGTCGCACGGACGCTCCAACCTAAAGGGGGGATGCCGCTAGCCATGCTGACCTGCAAGCTACAGCTTAGGTCTAAGTACCATGCACGTGTTCATGTCTAGCTGGTGATTGAAATTATTAATTTTCTTTCACAATGTTGATGAATCACTGACTGACAATCCTACTTTTTGTTCATGAACCCGGACCGTTCATAACAAGTGGGGAGGAATGTAGCGGGAGGGCCGGTTCGGCCCTCCCTCCTTGTTGAAGTGAGGGGTGGTTGCGCACCACCCCTCGCGTCAATGAGGGCTGGCCGGCAACCAGCACTTCGGTGGCCGCCGGCCAGCTCGCTTGGCCGGCCAGCTGGACGGCCGGCCAAGCGACCGGGCAGCCATCGGCCGGCCAGCTGCAAGCCGCCGATCGTAGCCTCGGCCTGATTGGTGGCTTAGGGCCCACAAGGGCCTCGAGGGCAAGGCCGCGTGGCCTTGTGTCCTCGCCCCTGCTCGCCCTCCTCGCAAGCGAGCGAGCGAGGACGAGGTAGGGGGACGAGGGACGAGAGGCAAGAGAACCGGCACGAAATTGCCAGCGTGCCTCGCACGCGACGATTCGCACTTGAGCGTCAAAACATAAATCGAAGTTTTTTTGCGACAAACTTTGACATAAAAATAATGAAATAACTCATGTGAACAAACGAGTTCGAGGTAAAAACCCCCTGTTTGGGTCCCAGAACCATGGGTGAGGTTAAAAACAGAAATGGGCCTCCGGAGACTCGAAACATATGAGTCTCCCTGCTCTGGGTCGTTGATGATGATTGCCCCTCAGTCCTGCGAAGGGCGTAAACCCCTGACGCGGACTGACAACGCCATTCTGCGAACTCCGACGACGACTTCAGAGTAGGAGCTGGAGACTCGACCCGCTACACTTGGATACATGGATACAATGTGTTTATTTTTCTCATTGCTCCAATGTATCAAAAAAACAATCTCAAATTGAGTGAGATTAAAATAATTCTACAAATAAAACTCATATCCCACTTGGCAAAGGCATAAGTGGATGGGCTTGTGGTGTTTGTTCATTTTTTCTATGCATCAAGCAAAGTAAAACGAGATGGCTCTAAAAATGGCAACTTCGATAGCACAAATCTTTCGTGGCCTGAATGGCAACAAATCCCATCAAGCTACATTCAAATCCTTTTCCATCTAACTTCAATCTTTATCTAATGATGGAGTTATCCATGATGAAATTTCATGGTGTGATACAGGATGTCACCTACATGTACTAGTGAGGTTTGTAGCTAGTTCTTTAAAAAGATGTGCCTGATGAGATTTTATATTCCACCTAAACGTACTAGGCTCTGAATACATTTAAGAGACTTTTCCGTTTTACACCATGGTATGAAACTTTGGAAAGGAGTCTAAATTAGGACCATGGTTGGATAATATCAGTCTCGTGTTGAAAAGTTTCCTCNACCCATTTGACGTGGTGCTAGGCGATCCCTGGCTCCGTGACAACAAGGCTCTAATGTGCTTTGAATCAAAGTGTTTGATCCTCTGAAAGGGACAACGCCACTGTACGTTGATTCCGGGTACGGAATTCTCACCGACTCGACTCAAAGTCCATGCCAGCTTCTATACAATGCACGTCAAAAGACGTATTCGACAAGGTTGTCGATAATTCTTGGCTCAGCTACAAAAAGTGGAGGACTACGTGAAGGAAGACACGCCACAAGAGATCGAATCTCTATTGGTGGAGTCCTTGGATGTATTCCAAGACCCACCGACTGGGATTCCACCAGAAAGACACATGGGCCACACGATTCCGTTGCAACCGGAGGCGACTCCTGTGTTCAGACCCATTTATCGCCTCGGTCCAGTAGAGAGGCGAGAGGCCGAATGCCAAATCAAAGAGTACCTTGCAAAAGGGTGGATTGAGCCCAGTAGCTTGCCGTACGGTGTGCCGATCCTTTTTCTGAACAAAAATGACGATGCTTTACGCATGTGCGTGGATTACCGGGCGTTGAACAAGCTAACAGTGAAAAATCAATTCCCCTTACCGCAGATTGAGGACCTTTTTGACCAACTCCAAGGCGCAAAAGTAATGTCGTCCTTGGATTTGTCTCAAGCTTACCATCAAATCCGCATCACAGAAGATGATGTGTCCAAAATCGCGTTTCAAACACACATGGGACACTATTAGTTCCGAGTGTTATGTTTCGGTCATACAAATGCCCCAGCAATCTTCCAAGGAGAACTGAACCGAACGTTCGCGAGGCAACTCAGACAGTTTGTCTTGGTTTACCTGGACGACATCCTGGTTTTCTCGAAATCAATGGAAGAGCAAATGGAACATCTGCACGAAGTTCTCACCATCCTTTGGCAACAGAAGTTCTATGCGAAAGTGAGCAAGTGCAAGTTTGCACAACATGAGATCGAATACCTTGGACACATCATCGGCAAGGACGACATCCGTGTCGACCCACGAAAGGTCCAAGCCATTGTGGATTGGCCATGCCCCAAACATTTTGGGCCGATTCGGTCTTTCCTCGGCCTTGCAAACTACTTTCGATGGTTTATGCAAGGGTATTCGACCCTGGTAGCACCGCTAACCAGGCTCACACGAAAAGACGTGTGTTGGGAATGGACACCTGATTACGAGAACAATTTTCTCAAGGTCAAAGAGCTTCTATCCACGGCGCCCGTCCTAGCTCTTCCGGATCCATCGCAACCATGGGAGGTTCAATGTGATGCGTTGGTAGTAGGACTCGCAGCCGTTCTCATATAGAACGGTCATCCAGTTGCATATGAGAGCCAGAAGCTCATCCTCGCAGAAACGCGGTACACGACTGGTGATCAAAAGCTCCTTGCGATAGTAGATGCTTTCAATATGTGGCATTGCTACCTCGAGGGTGATGAAGGGGGTGTGATAGTCGTGACCGACCATAATCCATTGGTGTTTTTCCAAACGCAACCAGACCTCTCAAGACGACATGCAAGTTAGAGCGAATACCTGAGCCAATTCTCGTTCACATGGGAATGTCGGCCAGGATGCATCAATGTGGCCGATCCACTAAGCCGAAAGCCCGTGGACATTAAAGCGACCACAAAGGTCGGTGGGTGTTTCATGGCCATTGCAACAACAACAGCACAATCACCAGACCCCCCTGCATCTCTACGCCAACCACCACGAGAGATCATCCATTACAACGGTTTTGTAAACAGGATCCGGATGGGATATTTTGTGGATTCTTTGCTTCAAGACTCCCAAAATCTGGACAAGTATGGCTTGGTGGAGGCCGCAAGAATATTCTAGCACGGAGAACAAGTTGTTGTGCCAGACTCAGGAGACCTTCGAGAAAAGGCTATCTCCCAGTTCCACGACCGGCCGTTCGCAGGTCATGTGGGACCCGAAAAGACCGGACACGCACTCTCAGACCACTATTGGTGTCCAGGATGGAGTGTCGATGGCCGAAAGTATTGCATGACATGCGACCCATGTCTTCGGAATAAGGCTAGTAACAAGAAGCCTGCTAGACTCCGCCAACAGCTTCCCATTCCTGGGACTCCATGGGAGTGCGCCAGCATGGACTTCATTACCGGTCTTCTGGACACGGCCCGTGGCCATGATGCAATACTAGTGGTTATGGATCTTTTGACGAAGATGACACACTTCATTCCTACAACCACTGACGTGAACGCAGAGGAGACCACTCCTCTCTTCTTTGAGGGTGTCGTAAAGTACCACGGCTTGCCGTTGCGCGTCATCTCCGATCGAGATCAAAAATTTGATAGTAATTTTTGGCAAAAGATGCATGAGTACTTCGGCAGTGAGTCGCAAATGTTGACAGCATTTCACCCTCAAACTGACGGAAAAACAGAGCACATGAACCGCATTCTAGAGCAGATGCTCCGCATGTACGTGGACCCTGCCATGCATGATCGGGACGAATTCCTAGCACCGGCAGAGTTTGCGGTGAACAACTCGGAGAACGAGTCCACACAGTTCACACCGTTCGTGTTGAGCAGTGGTCAGCATCTAGTGGTACCCTCTTCATTGGTGAAGAGTGGCAGTACAAAAGGGCAATTTCCTTCCGCTCAAGCCTTTGCTCAGCGCATCGACTCCTTGTTACAGGAGGCAAAGGGTCACCTTCAAGCAACTCGATAACGACAAAAGGCATATGTAGACAAAGGTCGTCGAGAGGTCTCGTTTGACATCGATGACAAAGTGTTGCTTAACACTAAAAACCTTTAGCTGAAGTCGCCAGGGGCAAGAAAACGTCTACCGAAGTGGATTGGGTTGTATCCTATTGTGGCACGCATCGGGCCAGTGGCATACCCATTACCCCTCCCGTCGAGTATGAAGATACATGACGTGTTTCATGTGAGCCTGCTAGCTCCATACACGGCAGGAGGAACCGTTCAGCCACCGCCAGTAGTCCTTGCTGCCGACGGCCAATACGAGGTCCTTCGCCCACTCCAGCACCGAGAGAGTACTCTTCGGTCACGCGTTGTTAGGGAGTACTTCGTTCATTGGGCCGGTTGTGGACCCAAACATAATTCATGGGAGCCTGAATCTCGGTTGCGCACAGGGGTGGTTAATGAGTACTGTAGCGAGCTTGCAGCTTGCAAAGATCGACGAGTGGCAAGAGGTACCACCTGAACGCGGAAAAGGTGAACAACATTCCCACAGGGCAGCATTCATGGACAATGACCATAGGAGGTTGGGGTCGCCCAACATGGTTGTCGCACGGACGCTCCAACCTAAAGGGGGGAGGCCGCTAGCCATGCTGACCTGCAAGCTACAGCTTAGGTCTAAGTACCATGCACGTGTTCATGTCTAGCTGGTGATTGAAATTATTAATTTTCTTTCACAATGTTGATGAATCACTGACTGACAATCCTACTTGTTGTTCATGAACCCGGACCGTTCATAACAAGTGGGGAGGAATGTAGCGGGAGGGCCGGTTCGGCCCTCCCTCCTTGTTGAAGTGAGGGGTGGTTGCGCACCACCCCTCGCGTCAACGAGGGCTGGCCGGCAACCAGCACTTCGGTGGCCACCGGCCAGCTCGCTGCCGGCCAGCTCGCTTGGCCGGCCAGCTGGACGGCCGGCCAAGCGACCGGGCGGCCATCGGCCGGCCAGCTGCAAGCCGCCGATCGTAGCCTCAGCCTGATTGGTGGCTTAGGGCCCACAAGGGCCTCGAGGGCAAGGCCGCGTGGCCTTGTGTCCTTGCCCCTGCTCGCCCTCCTCGCAAGCGAGCGAGCGAGGACGAGGTAGGGAGACGAGGGACGAGAGGCAAGAGACCCGGCACGAAATTGCCAGCGTGCCTCGCACGCGACGATTCGCACTTGAGCGTCAAAACATAAATCGAAGTTTGTTTGCGACAAACTTTGACATAAAAATAATGAAATAACTCATGTGAACAAACGAGTTCGAGGTAAAAACCCCCTGTTTGGGTCCCAGAACCATGGGTGAGGTTAAAAACAGAAATGGGCCTCCGGAGACTCGAAACATATGAGTCTCCCTGCTCTGGGTCGTTGATGATGATTGCCCCTCAGTCCTGCGAAGGGCGTAAACCCCTGACGCGGACTGACAACGCCATTCTGCGAACTACGATGACGACTTCAGAGTAGGAGCTGGAGACTCGACCCGCTACACTTGGATACATGGATACAATGTGTTTATTTTTCTCATTGCTCCAATGTATCAAAAAAACAATCTCAAATTTAGTGAGATTAAAATAATTCTACAAATAAAACTCATATCCCACTTGGCAAAGGCATAAGTGGATGGGCTTGTGGTGTTTGTTCGTTTTTTCTATGCATCAAGCAAAGTAAAACGAGATGGCTCTAAAAATGGCAACTTCGATAGCACAAATCTTTCGTGGCCTGAATGGCAACAAATCACATCAAGCTACATTCAAATCCTTTTCCATCTAACTTCAATCTTTATCTAATGATGGAGTTATCCATGATGAAATTTGATGGTGTGATACAGGATGTCACCTACATGTACTAGTGAGGTTTGTAGCTAGTTCTTAAAAAATATGTGCCTGATGAGATTTTATATTCCACCTAAACGTACTAGGCTCTGAATACATTTAAGAGACTTTTCCGTTTTACACCATGGTATGAAACTTTGGAAAGGAGTCTAAATTAGGACCATGGTTGGATAATATCAGTCTCGTGTTGAAAAGTTTCCTCAACTCATTTACGATACTATCTAGAAACGAAATCTACGAGGGATTTCAATGTTCTTTCTCATTTATAAAAACATCTTACATTAACCTACATCCAAAAGAACTTGAATACAAAAATTTGACCAATGTGGCTTTGGGGTAGCGTGGGAGCGGCTTACAATTTGATAAAATGCCTTTGCAAAGAGACCATGGAGATGGAAATAATTCCAAGATTTTTTCAAGAACACATGTACACACTCTTTCTTGATATTTAAAGCATTTTTTGTAATGGATGGTGTAGACACCAACATCCTTTGGACTAAGATGGTATTCATTTGCTTAACTTAAAATGGAAATGGAAATAAAGTTTTTGNATGAGATTTTATATTCCACCTAAACGTACTAGGCTCTGAATACATTTAAGAGACTTTTCCGTTTTACACCATGGTATGAAACTTTGGAAAGGAGTCTAAATTAGGACCATGGTTGGATAATATCAGTCTCGTGTTGAAAAGTTTCCTCAACTCATTTACGATACTATCTAGAAACGAAATCTACGAGGGATTTCAATGTTCTTTCTCATTTATAAAAACATCTTACATTAACCTACATCCAAAAGAACTTGAATACAAAAAGTGGACCAATGTGGCTTTGGGGTAGCGTGGGAGCGGCTTACAATTTGATAAAATGCCTTTGCAAAGAGACCATGGAGATGGAAATAACTCCAAGATTTTTTCAAGAACACGTGTACACACTCTTTCTTGATATTTAAAGCATTTTTTGTAATGGATGGTGTAGACACCAACATCCTTTGGACTAAGATGGTATTCATTTGCTTAACTTAAAATGGAAATGGAAATAAAGTTTTTGTCTGTATTCCAATGGTATGTGCGCACAGAGGCAATCATGGACCATGATCTCATAATTTCTTGCCAAATATCTATAGCCAGCAACTTAGTTGATTCATAATCTTGCCTAATGGTCAAAAGGGACAAAATAATGTAGTAATGATTATCTTCCAAGCCGCAAAATGAGGGAGAAGATGTAGCATATGCATCCTATGCAGGTAATCAAACGAAAACCATCTAAAATCTACTACCAAATTTAACCCCATGGTGAAATATGTTACATATTGCCCTCAATCAAATTCTATCACAACTAAAAACCATATCACATTTTTTTCTGATGTGAATAAGGTATAAAGGCTAAAGCTAATCTTTATGTTTGATTCCTTATGTTAAGGTAGATCATGATGAAGATCATGCGTCAAGGATGTGTCCAAAAGATTTGAAGTAATTATGTGCGATTTACTAAAAACATTTCTCATGCCAAAAAATATTTTGATATAAAAAGAGAAAGTATGGAATGATTTAGGATTTGAGTTTATTTTTATTTATTTATTTTACCATCAACTATTTTGTTAAGAAAAACACAAGTTCGTATCAAATTCTTCTTCCTTCAAATTTGTCCCTAGAAAGAGTTTGGTTGACCATTAATCGTACAAGTGGGTCAAGGTCATTTTTTGTGATTGATCATTTTGGGAAAGAAACTTTGCCTACACTTACAACGAAAGTTGGATAGCAAAAAAGTAGGAAACGAGTGCAACAAGGTAGTTCAATGGTGGGACAAATTGATAGCATGCTAATCGTTTATTGATGTTATTAGGATAATGCGACAGTGGTAGGGTGATTGTATTTTTACAAGACAAATAACATGAATCCTTCCATTAATTACTTTGTGTATATGCACAAATATCTAAGTGTCTTGACATAGAAAAGACATTTTATTATCATTACATTACTACAATGAGTTGAACCTTAATGCAAAGGGCACGGAAACAAGAGATGAAATTATCATGCATTTATGAAAATGAATCTCAGTGCCTTTCCCATTCTTTACACTCATGACCCCGATTCAACCGAAGAAGTGTTCTTCTTCGGCACCTGAGTCGAAGTTCACAACCTAGGGTGCCGGAGGTGGTGGCTGGACCAGAACCAACACTACGACAACACCATGAAGTGGACCCCGAGGAATAGCTAGCTATGTTCGTGGTGTCGCGCCCCTAGGTGTGTGGTTTCCACGAACAACAAGATTGCCCGGTGATGCTCCTGCCTGCGGATGTTGCGTAGATGGAAGGGAAGCGAGGGAGCATGTACGATCATGGCTGTTGTGAGTGTGTTCAGCCAATCGACCATGGGTATGGGCGTATGTGGCTTCGTTAGGACCAATTTTGCATGAAGTGTATGGAGCAGAGGGAGGAACATCTTGCGCTGGAGCGGGAGGTGTTGTGGGTGGTATGTTGATGGTGTAAGAGGCGTTGAATCAAATGATACAACTGGAAATGTAGCGGGTGGAGCAGCGGGTGGTACAAGTTGCGGTGAACGTGATGGTGAAGCAAGTGGTGCAACTAGTAACCCCACGAGCTTGCCTCTGGGTCCTCACCAAGTAGAAATGGGTCGTAATGGGCAACCAAGAAGGCGTCGCCTTGGGTCAGGAGGTGCTGACAAAGAGGTGGCACCAGTGGCACGAGTCGTTGATTGTCGGGAAGGTAACATGCGTGGCAGGCAGTACTAAGACACTACGAGCAAGACACAATGACTTTCGGAGGTAGCCAAGCGTCGTGTATGCGGGGCTGGGCGAGGTGAGAGCGTGGAAGTCCTTGGACTTAGTGCTTTGGCACGTGAGATTGGTTGTCAAGTGGGCAGCCTAGGGGGCTCATTATACACTAGTCGGATGGCTGTAGAAGCCTCTTCCCTCCGAGCACTGGCCGAGGTTTGGGACGCCATACCGCTAATAATGGGCATCCAGGAATCTTCGTCCTGCAAGATGTATGTCCCATACCCTACATGTTGACTCACCTTACTTGATTACAAGAGTTAAGACCATGTTTATTCTCCACTACAAACACTCAATGCCCCTCCATGGTGGCCGATGTGCAATAGGGACTCTAAAATTGATTGACAACTAAGGAGGGGGGGGAGACTGTACCTGACAACAATCCACGATCGCTCGTAGACAACTATGATCATGCAACAAAGTTGAGGCCACTGCCCATCATGTGTAATGTAGTTGCCTGTTTGGCCACAGCATGTCATGGACCCAGACATCGTTCATCATAAGTGGTCTATAGCCTATCCCCGCTATGGTTGCACGTGCGAGCAAGAATGGACTGGGCAATGACTACACTATTTGTGCACATGCAAGTTTGACATAGTGCCAGAAATCCATGCTTGTAGGACGTGCTTTTTTACATATACTCGGGTTAAAAAAATGTGAGCAAATGATGCAAGAAGTATCGTAGAAGCAACATGAACTACATGGATTACAAACACAAATATGGTCCCCATCGTTTGGGGGTCATGAAGACCATGGAACTAAATCTTTTTTCAAACAAGTCTATTCATTTAGAGTCACATCCATAGACATGCAGCACATGATTCTACAGATTCCAGAAACCAAACACAAAATATGTGTTCAAGTGAAACAAAATGAAGGGCCCACAATGTTGCACATATATCATGGGAACTAGCAGTCATTGATGTGTGAAACTACCAAGGGCGAGTGGTTATTTCTCTTCCAAACCACGGACGGATGGTTGCTTTCCTTCAAAACCACATATAGATTGTTGCTTTTCTTTTGAACAACAGGTGGATGAGATTCATACATTGTATTTTATGGCTATGCAAGCTATTTTGCCGAAGGTAAGATTGTACGTGTTGAGTAGAGGATATCATATGCATGGGGGGATATAAATTCATACATGTATTTGTTTTCACAAAAATATATTCTACGAAAATAACACTTATGCGATACACTTTTTGTACATACAAACACATGTACTACACACATTGCCATACATGCACTTTCATATACAAAGTAGACATTTGGGATGGGGAGGTGGAGCAACAATGATGTTACTCTATTTGAGCTCACTAAAACATGTATGTTAGTTTTTTGTTATGTCCACCATCTAAAACGCCACATATATTCTCCTAGTGACATTTCTCTATTAAGGGAAGAGGATGAAATGTTTTATACCGGATGCAAAGGGTCCCCCTTCCAATTTTCCCAGTGCATAAAGCAATTAGAGGAGATATTGTTTATAGGGGGACAATACTTAACACACAATCTTTGTACACTACAATTTTTGTACCACATACATTGCCAAACACTTGCCCCATATATAATGTAGGACCATAGGGGTCAGGATTATGTGGATTAGAATAATAAGGAATTTACATTTGAGGACAAAGCATGATCTTTTTATTGCATTTTTGTGATTTCCACCACATAAGATAAAATAAAACATTCGCCATGTAAAATTTTGGATTGGTTAGTGGGAGGGGATCGAAGGTTAGCCAATGAATATTGAGTTTATTCCTTTCAACCATAAGAAAATGGTGAGTTTCCATGGAAGTGTCTATGGGGAGGATGTTTAGACATGCACAAGCTTTGTAGATAGAAATGCATTTTCAGGAAATAACTTAAATATGGAAAAACTATACATATGTAGAAATCTGCATTAGCGTTTATGATCGTTGGTTCCATAACTGCACACTTGCATACAGGTGTACATTAAAATCCATATGGTGATGATGTTTCTAAGATATGGAATGTTGTCAAGAAAAATGTTTCCTATAAATTGTTTTTTATCTCACGTACATGGATGTCATGCTTTGACGGTCTTGAGAAGTTATGATGAACTTGCATGTGAGCTAATTAATCTTAATTATAGTAAAAAAACATTGGAATCAGGTTGGAAGCATGTCACAATACGATCTAACATGACATGTAGAAAGAGATCATTCTTGTTAGTTTTCTATTCTATAGCTGACCCTCGATTGTACCTGCATTTTGCATCATGCAAACCGTGAGATTGAAAATTGTTTTGATGCACTTTCCTTGTCTAACCACCCACCTGAATGGAATGTCATTATGGAAAGATTTCCTCAGCATGTAGCATAGTTTGTTTTCAATAAATGGTAGAATATGTTTTTCTTACATGTGGTAGCAATTCGTTCCTTTTGTTGGAGGTACAATCAAGACCTTGGGTGATGTCCGCCCCTCACCCCATCCCTCTCACCCTCTAAGTTACAAAATGTGTTTTGTGGTGGTTTACTTGGGAGTTCATCTGGACAGGGGTGGAAACAAATACACGTGCACCATAAAAAAAAAGCAAGGAATCCATCGATCAATAAAGTTACATGTCTATGATATACTCCCTACTTCACTAACATGTTCGAAGGAAGGAGCAAATCGACATGGCAACAATGTGAATTACACAATGCAGCGTGAAATACATTATGTAAAATTGGATAACTTTTGTTCAAGGCCATCAATCCTTTTCAGTTATTGGCAAAAGAAATCTAGACATCCATGAGAATGGAAATAAACTTACATTATTCTGAATAATTTTCTCATATACACTCACCAATACACTTACCGGCTACAGTTGTGCTTTTCAAGGAGGTCCAACTTCAAGTGTCCCTCCCCTCCAATAAAAAATGTGTTGATTTAGTGTATTGGGGTCGTTGAATGAGGGTTAGGAAAAGTACATCAGCGCATTCAACCTTCAACCAAAGTAGGGATTACATAAGTGAACACTTTTTCTTGTTTCTTTGGAACAATCTCTGCTTCACTCCCCCAATACAGTCCACATGTTTGAGAAGGGATGAGCTCACTAGGTCATGTTGCATCGTGGTCAAGGTCATCGTGTGGAGAGAAGTTATCAAGGATGCATGATTAGTTTGAAATTGATCACATTTATGTCATATTATTATCATTCCCGTTTGTTTATCCTTTTGAATCGATGGAAAAGGGAACCTAAAAAATATTGGAAAGAAGATACACGTGTGTTTATTTTTCAATATCTGTCAAGTTCACTACTTGCTACACATCTCAAATACATTCGCGAGGTTTGGGGAGGGAGAGAGAGGAGATACAAAATACGAAATTGTCAAAATGTGCACAACTCTTCAATATAGTGTTCCATATACTCCCTAGATGCACTCGGAGTGTTAGGGGACCACCATAGACCATGAGCAACTTATGTACGCATCTCTTTCTAAATTTGCAATGAAGCTATTACATGTCCTACATCTTGATGTCTTAATTTCTTTTACTTCACGCACATTTCAAGACAAAGACCATGGGAGAAACATATTCCACAAGCAAACTCATAAGAAAGACATGTGCTAGCTAAGAAAACTGCACATGTTATGAATATCACATGACTTTGAAATTTTATTGGAGATGAAATAAACTGGAATTTGTCCTACAAATACCTTTTCCTTGTTTTAAGGAAACTGGTGATGTAACAAATGCATGCTAGAAAGGAAAATGTTTATGAAATGAAGATATGCTAAGTGTACTATTCATAAAACAGTGTATCTATGTGGATGATTAACCATGACTTTGCATCGAAGACACTCACACATCCATTTCCCCCATTCGCTCTCAAAATCGGTGGGGAGGAGGGAGAGCACGATCAATTATAGTCCTTCATTCACAGAAATCACAATGTATATGTTAGTGTGCAATAAGCACCATATAAACCCCCACATATACTCACCATAATAGATTTCATCGAAGGGGGGAAAGAGTCTTGAACAAGATTTACAGTTTACACGTTCTTTTAAATGTCATAAAGACCTCCATGGCTGTTTTGCACACACAATGCACGCCATAGAATTATCTATAGAAACTCAAACAACATATATGCCTCAAGCTTTAGTTCTAACATGCCTAGAGTAGACCTTACTGCATAGAGAATTTTACATTAAATTTCTGACTTTAACTTCATTATACTAGTCAAATATGTTCTAGAATACGAAAACTTCTGCCCACATGAGCACAAGAGTGCTCATATGAACCATACCTTCCAAAACAATCCACATGTACGCACTTGTTAATACACACTTCGCACAGTGTTCAAAGAGAACACTAGGACCCAAAAATTTCTGCCATGTAATTGATTGGAAAGAATCATTAGCCAACTAGGCAAAGAAGAGGTGCTTGAGGGTCTCTAACCCTCAAGCTATTGTGTCCAACCGCCCATGGGCCAGGGACCCCCGCTCCATCCACGTGGCACCAGTGGTGTGATTTTCTCCCCACTAGGATTTAGTTGCCCTCGGCATCCGCACAATGGACTCAAGCCGCGGCATTCTGATACCAACATAATCTGTTGGATGGAATCCTTGGCCAACTTGGCCAAAACCACAGTGCTTGAGGGTCTCCGACCCTCAAGCCATCCCGTCCAACAGCCCACAGGCCAGGGACCCCCACTTGATCCACGTGGCGTTGGCCGCGCGCTAAACTCTACCTCCACACAAAAAAATCACAAGCCACCATTCATCACAACACAAGCAAAGATCTCTCAGCTACAATGGAGAAGAAGTAAAAATCTGCTTAGCATTTCCAATAAACCATTATTTCTTTTTTAACATGTATATTACATGTAAACAGATAGAAACATTTCTTCTTCCCTTCATCTTTGCAAGCAAGTCAACAGCCACAGGCCTCGAATGGGTGCAGCCAAAGGGGAGGCACAAATGAACACTAAGAGAATTTGTTTTTACTCGAATAGATGCTTGTTTCTCTACTGTATAGAGAACCAAACTCTTGAGTTGGGATTAGAAGTAAAAATATTTCCAAGCATGCCAAACTAGGCAGTCTGGATAATTATTTTGTTTTTCTCCATCCCTACGATCGTGCGTGAAAGTTATGTCAAATCATTGTTTACCTAAGAATTCACCATTTTTTGATGTATCTTGTAAGTGTTATGTGGCTATATACACAGGGGATCTTGCCCATTTTAGAATGATGGCTTAATTTTTCAATCCATTGAAGGTCATGCATTGCCATGTTGATGACATGACATGGAAGGTAGCCCAGCTCACGAGGAAGTAGCAGGTGCTTGTGCACAAATGACCCGGGGATGAGATCTTTGTTAGGCATCCTCATTTTGTAGGAACTTGACCGTCTGGTGCCTCACAGAGCTCACCATGATGGAACATCAAAACTTGGTGGCAGGCAACAACTTGGTGTCTCACTCATCCTCTAATGAGGTGAGCCAAATACCAATTATTTGAGAAACACAGTTCATGTAAGATTTTTTACACTCATTTTCAATGACATGGTACCTTAGACACACGCCACATTCCATTGGGTAGAGCCAAGAGCGCCCAAAAAGTGGGCAACTATTTGTAGGGAAGTTTCTAGTGTCTTCAGCCCATTGTTACCATCCTCTTTTTTAGTCCCTGTGGACCCTCCCCTCTTGATTACATTGACCAATTTTGTCCATATGATGTTTCTCAGACCCAAATACCAACGTCTCGTCTATCAAACCCTCATTGTGGTCAGGTCATTGTGCCTCCTACTATATAGCCTTGGCCACCACCACTACATACAAGTTATGTGCCTCCCGGTGGTTTGGCTAATCCACTAGTTGCTGATGGCACTTCATCACCACCCATTGATCCACGCCAAAAAAAAACATTTTCAGGCATATTCTCCACTACTTTGTTGGCGGAAGCCACAACCTGATATCTAGCCCTTATGCTCCTTGCAATTCATCTTCTCATGGCTAGGTTCTCCGCATCTTACAGCTTGACCTCCACTAGCACTGTCAATGGAATCAACCTGCTACTTACCAATCCCTTTTGTATGTTGCACCCACTACAAAATAGAACCTGCCTATTACTCATCAGACCCATCCCCATCCTGGTGCTCAGTCTTGTCAACCACTTGTTGCTCAATAAAATTAACCTCCCACTGGCCATCTCTTCTTTGTTCTACATCTACGCATAGCCCCCCTCCGATTTCCCTAGCACAACTTCCACTTGCTATTCCATTATGCCCACCTCTAGCTGGTTGGGTGGTTGGTCCCTCTTACCACCATCTTCATAGAACTTTCACAACGTACATCACCACCTCCATAACCTTCTTTTCTTGGCTGAGTTTCTGGAGAAACCATCTTTTGGCTAAATCAAGACCAGAATGATGCAGAGAGGATATGACATTGTGATGAAAAGACTAGTAACTACTAGGATTTATTTTGTATGGGGCCTTGCTCCTCGATAGACATTGATCACTGGCATGTCATTATGTCCTCAATCAGAATCATTCATCATTCAAGTGTGTAAGTTTATCTTCTTAAAGATCCCACTTATTTGTATCCACTTCTACATGCTACAGTTATGATGTGTACAAACGTCAAATGGCTCACAAAGAAAAAGGCCTTGCAAATGCAAAAGAAAAGATGATACATTGTTAATGGACCAAAACTTCATAATATGGCTATATTTCAGAAATTGTTAAAGACTAGTGGCTTGTCAAGTTTTTTGGCTTAGCATGTGTGCAACGCGATCTTGGCCATACTGATCATGCTAAGTTACTGGCACAATCCTTGCTTACGAGGAACAAGGTGAAGTGCTTGAGTCACTTTCACCGTTCAACATTGGGATGAGGTATACTATTTTTATCTCAATGTTAGGATATTTTAAAAGCATCCAACCATATAACCATGATGTTTTTGATACGTTCTAGCGTTCCTAATATTCCCGTCATTTTGGCTCGTAACTGGTGCGCATGAACTCAGCATCAAAGTGGCAAATGTGAATGACACAATAAATTTTAAGTGAGTATTTGTGTCACAAAGAGCAACTTGCATTGGCATGTATTGTTCTCAATGCATCGTATCTATGGAAAGGATTTTTTCTTAATGGGCCCAAGGTTGTTATCCGTACACCTATTTTTTAGATGAAAACAGGTATCCATAACCTAGGATGTTGACCCTGGTGCATGTTAAAACGAGCAGTCATGGTTGTATCACCACCTCAATCTTGCAATCTCTATCCCACCACTTATGCCACTGGCACAATCATCGTCTTGGCAAGGAGGCAAGCATGATGCTATCAAACACTGCCTGGCTGGTACTACTCACACTTACCGTGCCTACCACTTGAGGAAGAGTTTGCAAGTAGGGTGGAACAAGAAGGCGAAACAATTTTCTTGGAAGTATGTGCATGACCTCACACATCAATAATTCCACCGTGCTACATGAAACCTATATGTAAGAAGTACACATGTCGCTAATCACATCAGCTAGGGACCAGCTAGTGGTGGTATCTGCATGCAAAAGTGGACGTGGTACATGTTTCTAATTCTGTATGAGCGCACACAAGTAACAATGTGTATCTCATGTATATCTATCCATTATACTACTTTCTTCATGCCTTCTATTGGTTGTACAAGCTGATGGTCAAGCATCAACTTGGAACTGAGGCATACAACATTTAGTTTTCCTTATCAAAGAGGTTGCTCCACAGCTTGGATGTGGCTTTATATTATGGAATCATCATGGAAGGTCCTCAGGCGGCAATGGTGTAGAGGCGTACCAACATGAAGCGGCTGGTCCATCCACCCTCCATCATCACGTGCGTTCCACCTGTGATGGATAGTGGCATGATTTTGGAAAGCAATGTCATCATGCATGTGTAGCGGTGATGTAGATATTATTATTATTATTATTCTCTCTACAAAAATGAATTTCTCACATCTCTATGTTAACTCCACTCACATAGCCTGAGGCGACCAGAAAGCTCACGCTTTGATTCAGATTTTGCAAAAAAACAANGTACCAACATGAAGCGGCTGGTCCATCCACCCTCCATCATCACGTGCGTTCCACCTGTGATGGATAGTGGCATGATTTTGGAAAGCAATGTCATCATGCATGTGTAGCGGTGATGTAGATATTATTATTATTATTATTATTATTCTCTCTACAAAAATGAATTTCTCACATCTCTATGTTAACTCCACTCACATAGCCTGAGGCGACCAGAAAGCTCACGCTTTGATTCAGATTTTGCAAAAAAACAAGCTATGAACCCAAGGACCCATCAGATCATGTTCAAATGCCACAAGTTTTTCTGACAATGGTTCAAGGGCCTACTGTCGTGACCGCTCTTCACAACATTCATGGCTTTTGCGACATACGGAATTGTCATCGCGAATAATATCACCATCAACCTATATGATAGTGCAGTGGGCATTCAAGCAATGGGTTAGAAGACGGAGACACAACCCATCGAGAAGCATGTGGGTAGCCTTGGCTTTGGGCTATGGAGGTGGCACTTTGACATCAACCTCGTGCATAAGGTGTTGCTGGTGGTCATGAAGGGCATGGAAGTCCTTGACAAGGCAACGATGACGGAGGTCCTTGACAAGGCAACGATGACGGACGTGGAGAAATAGACCTTCACAAAGAAGAACAAAGAGGCGCAATGGTGCTATTTCTAGAGCTATTCATCGGTAGCCAAAGATTGAAAAAATCCATGCCATCCATCAATCCAACTCACTCACAAAGAAAATCTACGCGGTGAAATGAGTCCATATGGTGCACATTGAGGAAGGAGATAACATCATCACCATCTTGAAGTAAATTGAGTTGCTCATTTCAAAGTTTCATAACTTGGGGTAGAAGATCAACACACAGTTGCAGTCGATGGCCCCCCTGATGGCCCTTTCTGATGATTGTAGCCCTCTCATCACTACATTGTGAGGATGGACAGAGGACAAGCTCACCTATGGTACGGTCATAGAGTACATCCACAATGAGACACATCACCGGAGCTACGGGGTTCCAAGGCACCTGGCGGTGCTACTCCCTTTCAGGCATGGACATACCACCAACCAAATGTGGACCATATAAAGGTCTGGGACTGCACCAGTTATACTTGAGCACAGCCTAAACTCTGAGAAAATCTAGGTTCCCATACACATAAAGGCGTTTAGGTTGGATATGAAGGTGGTAATTATGTGTATCAATTATAGGATCTATGCACCAAGACCATCTTCTGCACCCACAACACCACGTTTGGTTAATCTTTTGAAGATTGGCAGTGTGCCACCACTAATCATGACCTTTCTATGGATGCTTTTGCACTGCCACCACCTCAACACTCTCATGATGCTCATAGTAATGAGCACCATGGTTTTCTCATTTTTGTTTTCCTAGCTGCAAAGATAGAAGCACCACCACCACTAACAACAAACGCAGTTGTGGCTTCGACACTAGCGGCCTCTGCTGCGATCAAACCTCTGAAAGCTACCCATGGTTAAGGTAAAGCCTTCCATACATTTAGGATGGTTCTCCGGCTCTTGAAGTAGTGCATGGCCAGTATGAAGGCTTTAACGGGAATTTTTATTGACATGCGCTCTTCTGGAGCAGCTCCAACCTGCTCACCTGCTTCGCCTATTTTTCTGACAGCTGAAGAGCCTGATAGAGTGGGACGTATCATTCATATTGTTGACCTTGTGAGCTACACGGATGTTATGGGACATAGTGAGGATGTGGCTTGGCATGCGATTGTTGTCGCTTACATGAGCAACCACTTAAACAAAGCATCTAGACCTTGGCTTATCCGCCCACATCCACTAGTCTTGTCCAATGCAAATGGGATTTCATGAATATGTTTAGCGAGCATAGGCGGGTTGACCATTGCAAGGCCATAAATGTAGCTCTTGCCAATTGTCAGATTCAGGGCATACACTAAAAGACCGATAGCAATATGCTCCACCTTGCGTGTGTAGGTGATAGCGTTGCACAATGTTGCCACGTGGTGAGCGAGCGAGCGTGCAACAAAATTGTTTTCTCCTTTTTTTCTCTCATTGGTGGTGTTCTCGTCTTCAAGTTGTATCCTAAGTTGCTGGAAAAGCAGAGCACCCAGGGAAGGAGGGCATGTTAAGGAAGAAAATCTAACCAAGATTCAAGGAGTGAGGAAACAGAAGCAAGGAAACCTCTCCATTAAATGGAAAAACCATCGCCATGTGTGTCAGCTCCACCATCGGCATTATGCCAATCTACATCAGCCACTTGGCCACCCCACTACCAATGTCCTGAGGTCATTTTGAACAAGAAAACTGGCGGCATTGCACTGTAAATTCTGCCAATTGGCAGCATTAACTGTGCGTCATTAGCATCGAGAGCGACTAACTTGGTCACACAAAATCCAGTACGGTTTTCCCTACATTGGTACATGTGGAGGTGTGCCAATATTTTCTAACACTTGTATATCATTTGTACTACTCACTCTGTTGCGTCTGCTAGGCTAAGGCTTTGATACCAAGCTAAGGAAAATGATGCCGTAGTCTTGGCATGGCTTTTTTCTGCTGCCTTACACACTTGGATTGAAGTATGTGGCTTGTGTGCCAAGACTTAGCGTTTGAGCAGCCACAACTACTCAGCTGTGAGGGAAAAGAACTTGCACTTCACACTTAACGCCACATGTGTTGTTGGAAGTGAGAAATGACTGAGTTGAGAGCAAGAATGAGGCTTGGTCGGAGACTCTACCCACACTAACCTAGGTCCTCACCTTAGTGAGGCTTGTTACTATTCTACTAGCTAATCAATAAAATCTTGTATATTCTGCCTTGTTTAATTTATTTGGTGATCCCTCCAATATGTCTAATGGCCCAAAACATGGACGTCATTTCTCCCCTAAAAACTGGACCATAACAATATATGCACTATACGCATGTAGTCATGTAGTCAGAATCAGCTAGAAAATTCACGAAACTGATACTGTTGTCTTTTTTTTTCTTTTTTTTTTTTGGGTTTTTAAGATGGTCCAGGCAGAAAATCCCTCCCACCGGGCTCCCTTCCGGAAGCGGTTGATACTGTTGTCACGAAGAGAGATGGTGGCTGTTGCGATAGAGTTGGCCGCACACTTCTACCATGTGGGAGACTCCTTCAGAGGTAAAGGGGAGTTATGGTTAAGCGCCCTGAATTCACACACTTGATGAACAATGTATTAAAATTTCTATTTCTACATGTAGACATTTTTCACTCGACATCCACATGAATGCATGCAAGCAAGGCCCAGATATATATTCCTTGTATACAATTAAGGTTGCAATGGGCTGTATGTGATTCTTTTCTAGTTTATGCAAAAAGTCCATGTTCACTGGTTTGTTCACTTCCCAATGCACTTATTGATACACAGTCTCACAGGTGAGGCAATTGGACGTGTTTGGTGAAGGGAGCCAAGTGTCTCACCTCGGTGTGACGTCCGCTCCATTGCTCAATGCTCGCTGTCGTCAACGTCTGCCCATTCATTCATTTTCACGAGCATGTAGAGTAGACAAGAGGTCACATCCAGACGTGCAAGACAATGCACATGCAAATCACAACAAAGGAATTTTAAGGAAAATGGAATGGAGTTCTCTAAGGAGGGAGGACTGTGTTACATACGGACATAATTGGAATTGGGAGCAGGATCAAGACAAAAGTAGAAGTGAGGTTGGTTTGAACTAGAGTGGACGTAGATAGAAGATTGCCCAAGTGAGTGAGGCTTGATGATGGGTTTTCTCAAGTCCAAGGGGCCGCTATGGACATGGCCATGATGACATGACATGGATGAATCCTTGGAGAATCCTGAAGATGATGAGATAAACCACCTACTTGGCTAAGGACTGGAGCGGCGATCTCCGCTGTTTTCACCTAGCCAATTGTTGTGGATGTCCAACAACAATCACATTATTTTCAATTCATATGGGAATTTCACTCCTTAACACTTTCTTGCAAAGGCTTTGGTTTGATTAGACTCATGCACGCCCACTCACTCCGTTCATAACATGTCATGTTGTCAGTGTTGGTAATGCGTGGAGGACACACAAGTGACCCTTTGACTCTGTTCGCACATGCACACACACACACACACAAACACACACACGCACACAAACACACACACACAATCACTACATATGACTAAGGTAAAGGTCTTGGATGCAAATTCAGTGCACATATGATGGATGATGCACCGCTTGCATCTTAGCCGAGTGCAAGAGAGGCACCGACAACATTGAACCAACATGTTCTTGAGATCTTGATTGCTGTGATGAGCATAACATGCTTGTTTTTTTCTTAGCATAACACGGTGTACCATATGATAGGGGAGCATGGACCCACATACGCTCGTGGTCAATGGGGTTGATTGTGTTTTAGTTATGTATGCGTATACTGGATTGTTGTATGTTGACTGCTCTGGTTTGATCCCGGGGTGGCGTTCGGGTCCCACGTCGACTTCCTCATGTGGGTGGCGCGGTCAACTAGCGGCTATCACCTCGTTGTCCCGTTACTACCACACACTTGTTAGTTGTGCCTATTTTCTAGTAACTAAAGAGCTTTCTCCATTCCATGGCGTTGTGTGTACACTCATGCTCTCATGCTTGGTCACACCCGCTACTGTAGCAATTTGTCACTACCTAATGGTATCAGAGTTGGGAGGCCTACTTTTTCTCTCACTCTAGGTCGAGGGCCAAGCCCACTTCTATTGTGTTTCCTTGTCCCAATTGTCCATAGTAGCCACAACTAATGCATTTGCAATAGAAGTACCATCCGTGGCCTATTGACTACAAGCACCTTGCACCACTTCATCGCCACCAACTGTTTGGTGACCCAGGATCTCTTCGATCCACCACGTGCATTTGCACCCGTCCAACCCGTCAGAGCAGCTGAAATGACTATAGTAACAGTACTGTATGTGTCATACAGACCGTATGCGCATTGTTCCGCTCCATTGTCACCATCTCAATGGTGGCATGGGATCTCTTTAATACTCCACATGAATTTGTACCCACACAAGTGGTTGGAGTAGCTACAAGCGCTATATCCGTAGCAGCAGCCTTGCCCGTAGCACAATTTGTGTATGTATATTTCTCCACACCATCACCACCATTTCTCTGGTGGCCCCGGACCTCTCCGATCTACCACATGCCTTTGCCCTCGCTCAAGTAGTCTGAGCAGCCACAACCATTGTTGCTACAGTTATAATCACGCCCATAGTACTCAGCTTGCATACAACCTGCTCCGCTGTGCCATCGTCGCCTCTTTGGAGGTTGATCTAGCTCTCCACCCGTGCAATGCTCGACTCCATTACCACCATCTCCTCGGCGGGTGTCCAACCCTCGGGAGCTGGTTGGTATTTTGCACAATAGCATGCTCACACCGAAGGGCGCTGGCCATTAATGTAGCAGTAGCCAAGGAGCACGTGCGAGCTGCCGCACGTGCCGTGCTTGCAGCATTAGTAGCAACCACAGTAGCAAAAATAGCAGCAGCAGTAGTAGTGAAAACAGAAACATCAGTAGCAGCACCAAGAGAAGAAGCAGCAGCCATGGAACTGGCCAGATTCACGCCTCCTGTGCATCAGCCTTGGTCAACACAACGGCAGCATCCTCTGAGCAACATTGTGGACAACTGTCTAGTGAGAAAGCTAGTCAGCCAACATCCTGGCGTCACCACCAGTCACCGAAGCGATCATGAATTAGTCCATGGCTTTGCGTGAGTGTGCCCGTATGAAAGACGAGGTAGCGTACGATGAGGGGAGGGTGGAGCTTGAGGTGTGGTCACGTATTCATTCTCAAAGTTTTAGGTATCATCCCGGCAAAGAATATGACCCGACCAAAACCTACAACCAAGAGGACACTGCTAAGTATGCAGCGTAGTGCCAGTTTGCCTCCAATGACTTGCCGTCATGACAAAACGTGCCAGCCACGGGATCACCATGGGATAAACGACCTCTTGAATCCCCTGTAAGCCCACCCGTTGTCCATAGTTCACGTCGATAGAGTATGCATATAGCCCTTGTTGGAGCGACAGAAGTAGTTTCCACAACATCTCACAGGTCCTCAGTTCCTTGCTCCTCTGATTCCCAAGATTTCTCTGGCTCACAGTCAGCTTCATCGACGCCCTCTGACATACTCTCGGTCTTGGAGGTAAAGGTCCTTCTCTAGCACTGTGGTTGCCTCCCCATTTACTACAATTGCACGTGCTTCTCATGCACCTACGAGAATTGTTGGTGTTAGAGCTATTGAGATCCAAACTGCTGCCGCAGTTGATGGAGGGCTGCTCGCTTCAGCTATAGTCAACGTAGTTATCTAGGTCGTTGTTGCCGTAGGCGTGGTAGCAACAGTGACAGTAGTAGAAGCCACTCCTCTCTCCATTGCACTAGCCTCCATCCATACTTCTACATCACTGACCTCATCTACTCTATCAGCATCAATATCCATTTATCACGTTCTTGTACTCGTCTCCACAGTAACAACTATCCCAACACTCATAGCTGCTGTCCTGGCAGATGCGATGTGCCTCTTTGTCTCTAAATCTTCCACTAGGATATTCATTGTAGCATCCACTGCAACCGTATCTCTTCCTCTTTTCTCCCTCTGCCACAAGACCTGGTGAGGATGGCACCCTCTCTCTCTCTCTCTCTCTCTCTCTCTCTCTCTCTCTCTCTCTCTCTCTCTCTCTCTCTCTCTCTCTCTCTCTCTCTCTCTCTCCCTCCCCCTTGTCTCTATGTTCACGTGTTTGTGCATCCATGAAAATTTGCTTACAACACATCCTCGAGCTGAGACATCCATCATACTTTATTCATGCCCACTGGGGCAGGGGAAACTCTGCCAAAATTGTTTTTGTAGAGTGATGCCGTTGGCATTTTGCCGGTGGATGGTGAGCAATACATTGGCTTGCGAGCAGAGCTACAATGTGAGCGTGTTGCACTCCAAGTTTCTCTCATTGTCGAGCACACAACTTTAGAGACACTTCATGAGCAAGATGATCAGCAAAACTTTATAGATCACATAAAATACCTGGTCCTGAACCATTTGTTGCCATCACATCTACATTGTACACTGCACCCACTTCCGCGTCCAACACCTCTGGATCTATTCCGTCTCTTCTAGTCACTGTCAAAGCTGGTGCAGCAGTAGCCAGAGCTCATGTAGTTCCCATGTAGCGCCAACTTGACTTTGCCACACCGTCACATCACTTCACCTCTAACCTCACCTTCTCATCGTGGGAGATCCAATTCAGTGCATGGACATAGGGACAATAGCTTTAGTAATGCTACCTTGAACCTAATCCCTCTGCCAATTCGCCCTTTGTTCTTGTTGAGTCAACATGCGCTTTTCGTGCTCTCATTAGTGGAGGGCCTGAAGACCTCACCCATTAGATTGGGTCCTACTATGCCGACACTGCACACAATACGCCTGTTGACCTAGTTGGTGCATAAACTCTCATCAAGTGCTCCACTNCCCTTGTTGGAGCGACAGAAGTAGTTTCCACAACATCTCACAGGTCCTCAGTTCCTTGCTCCTCTGATTCCCAAGATTTCTCTGGCTCACAGTCAGCTTCATCGACGCCCTCTGACATACTCTCGGTCTTGGAGGTAAAGGTCCTTCTCTAGCACTGTGGTTGCCTCCCCATTTACTACAATTGCACGTGCTTCTCATGCACCTACGAGAATTGTTGGTGGTAGAGCTATTGAGATCCAAACTGCTGCCGCAGTTGATGGAGGGCTGCTCGCTTCAGCTATAGTCAACGTAGTTATCTAGGTCGTTGTTGCCGTAGGCGTGGTAGCAACAGTGACAGTAGTAGAAGCCACTCCTCTCTCCATTGCACTAGCCTCCATCCATACTTCTACATCACTGACCTCATCTACTCTATCAGCATCAATATCCATTTATCACGTTCTTGTACTCGTCTCCACAGTAACAACTATCCCAACACTCATAGCTGCTGTCCTGGCAGATGCGATGTGCCTCTTTGTCTCTAAATCTTCCACTAGGATATTCATTGTAGCATCCACTGCAACCGTATCTCTTCCTCTTTTCTCCCTCTGCCACAAGACCTGGTGAGGATGGCACCCTCTCTCTCTCTCTCTCTCTCTCTCTCTCTCTANGCCCTTTGTTCTTGTTGAGTCAACATGCGCTTTTCGTGCTCTCATTAGTGGAGGGCCTGAAGACCTCACCCATTAGATTGGGTCCTACTATGCCGACACTGCACACAATACGCCTGTTGACCTAGTTGGTGCATAAACTCTCATCAAGTGCTCCACTACAGTGACAGGGCATACAACAAAGAGAGGTCTCACTGTCCAGTTCAACACATTGTCTATGCATACTGATGAGACTGTAGATGCCTACTAGGCTTGCAACCTTAGACTGTTGGGGGTGGCCAAGGTCTTAGAAAAAGCAAAGCTGGTCCTTCTGGTGGCGGGTCCAATGGTGGGCAAGGAGGGCGGGGGAAAGGGAACGGCTCCAACAGCCTGTCCTCTTCTACTTCACCCCCTGACATTGTGACGTGCTGGAATTGTGGCGCTAGCAGACACTCCGTCTCTAAATGCACGTCTCGTGTCCCGTATGCGGACGCACTCAACGTGTTCTTCCAATGACCATGGTGGTGTTTCCTGTGTCTCCACCTCTACTACACCTTCCAGCAGCAGTTTTTCCACCTCCATCAGGGCCACCGCGTATGGCGCCACTGCAACGCACCACCAGTGCCCTATCCCTTGGGATGGCCCCCAGGATTTGGAGGGCCTGCCTTCTATAGCCCCCCTTCTATCCTTTACTCTCCACCAGCCTGAATCTGGTCCTACTACTCTCAGCGATACTCATCATTGGAAGTCATCATTACACCTGACCCGCGTGAGGGAAACCGCCAGTTGGACACAACCCTTTCACATGTCGTCGATCAGTTTCACCTCCGTGTTCAAGGAGATGAGAGCGTACATTCACGCTTGGAGTTACTTAAATGTGAGGTTGATGAGGCTCTTCGTGATTCTATATCGATTTGCATACAAGGGTGTCAGCCTATTGTTGACCCATGGATTGAGGTTTAGTAATTTGTTTTTCTGTCTCATTGTCGTGCCGCATGTTGTTAGTAAATTTTGTTATGCTTTGCCATTGTTGCCTTTAGCCGTGCTACAGCTTCTATATGTGTGTCGGGTGGCTTATGGATCCTTGACTTTGAGAAAACCCACTACATGACGTCCTCACATCCTTTGTTTGTCTCTCTAATACTTGTCGACTCCATTTGCTTCATCCATACTGGCTCTGACTAACTTCTTCTGGTTCATGGCGTCTACTTTGTCGGGCATGGATGGGAGTTGTTTCTTCAAGAAGTTTTGTACATACCCTTTCTTCAGCCAAGTCTGCTCATTGTTACCACCCTCGATGGCCAGGGCATGGACTTCTCCTCTACCCGCGGCATTGCCTTTGTGTCACAGCACTATTGGCCGTGTCTTGGTTTGCGGTGCACGATGTGATCATCTCTTTTGTGTTCCCTCCTTTGCACCTACCTCTACCTTTGCTACACTTGTCCATGTTGCTTGCTCCCTTTCCTCAGTGTACGCGCAGTTCTTGCATCCTCACCTTTGTCACATTCACAATAAAAAAATTGATAGCTTTATCATCAACCCACAAATGGTCTTGACGCTTCCACTTTCCCTACTCCTTGTGTTGCTGACTGCTTTGACTGCAATGAAGGCAATATTCACTAATCCCCATTCTCAACTTCTGACACTCGTACAGCCCCCTTGACCTCTTGCATGCTGATGTCATGTGTCCTCTTTCTCATGATGCTTTGGGGGGGGGGGTTGATCGCTAAATTATTTTTCTCGTTGACAACTACTCATGCATGCACTCGGTCTTTGTCCTCTAGCAGAAAAGGTTGTTTTCTCATACTTGAGTCATGGCTTCTGCAGGTTGAGCTCACCTGTGGTCGCCATCAATGTTTTTTTTGTGTGATCATGGTGGCAAGTTCATGGAGCCCACTGATCGCTTCTTGTATTCTTGTGGGGTTTTTAGGGAGTCATTGGCTCCCTACACACCTATACAATGTGACGTTTCTGAATGCTAGAACTGTTCACTTGTTAGCGGCATCCAAACTCCCTTTGGTGCTTCGAAACTTCCACCCCTATTTTTTTTAAAGGCCATGTCTTAAATCACATGGTTCTGGTACCGTGCTTCTCACGGTCATCTTCCTTGCCAAGTCAACCCCTCCAAACGTTGGTTTCGTCACCCAAAGGACTTGCATCTTATTCGTGAATGGGATTGTGTCGTTACCATCTCGCTCAGTGAGGACCTTTGGGATGACAAGCTTAGCCCCCGTGCGCATCTTTACACCTTTCTTGGTGTTTGTGTCATTTCCAAATCTTGGGACACTAACCGGTCTTGTGTCATTGAGTCCCACAAGGCCATGTTATGCTATAGCCTAGCTCCATCTGCTTGAGAGAGGTATTCATGTCTCAGTCTCTGGTCTCCGGGCCACCTCTACTTCTTTCCTTGACATGCTTTCCTCTACGGGTTCTCCTCCTTCTTCACAGCCGTCACTGGTCCGTTCCACAAATCATGTGTTCCAGTCTTTCCTCCCAGTCGAGTGCTCCGACCGCCTCCTCCCCATTTTTATCACCGATCTCTACGTCCTTTGTGTCCATATCTTCTATGTCGGCATTCACACCCGCCAGTGTGTTGACATAGTCCCTAGTACATTCCCCTCCTGTCTCACTGCACAACTCTGTATAGCAGAAAAAAGCAACTACTGATGCCCTAGAGCAAAGTCTTGATTCTTAGACCCCTGTTGTTGGTCTAGAGCCATACACACGCACCGATAGGCTTTGTTCTCTTCCTCTACAGTCTGTCTCTCAATCCTCGTAGCACTCTTAGTGCCGTACACGCTCCAGGGCATCATGTTCCACGGCTAGCTCTTCTTCCAGAACCACTAGTCTCGATGCATTTGGCCTTGTTTTCAGTCTTGCCTATCCCAACTCTGGAGTGGAGTACGCACTTGTTACTCATGAGTTGTGTAGTGCTCTCGAGGCCTCTATTGCCAACTATGTCATAGCATGCATTGCAGCAAGTGGACTTCCCACACTCCCTCTAGAGCCAACCACTAATTGGCAGTCTCGTGAGGCAGCTGATGCTGACGTTTGGGAAAAGGCCATAGAGGAAGAGCTAAGTTCTCTCAGGGAACATGATGTTTTGAGCTTCTGGACCTGTCAACGGGTCGCAAAGCTATCCCAACTTGCTGGGTCCTTCACTGTAAGCTGAAACATGATGGAAAGGTTGAAAGATGAAAGGCTTGACTTACAGTAAAGGGGTTCTCTCCCATCCCTAGGATTGACTTTGACCAGACGTTTTCTCCAGTCAACCGGTATACCACTGATCGCGGTCTTCTCTGCCAGGTCGTAAAGCATGGCTGGGAACTCGAGCAGGTGGACGTCAATAATGTGTTCCTCCATTGATGTCTCGACAAGAAGATCTAAACGATACATCCACCTAGGTTTACAAATGGCACGAACAAAGTCTGGAGATTGCGGGAGCCCCTATGTGGGCTCAAGTAGTCGTCCTGCTGCTGGAACATGGAGATCTTCTCCACTCTTGAGAGATTTGGCTATTGTTACAACACCATGGACCCAACACTATTTCTGAGTGATCCCTCAGAGTCCTTTGTGGCCATTCTAGTGTACGCCGATAACTTTCTCGTCCTCTCTCTCAGCCCTTCTAATGTCCAGTCAGGCATGACCCTTCTGCAGGTCACATACAAGATAAAGGACTTGGGTCCAACTCGAGTGTTTCTTGGTATGGATCTAGAGTGTGATAGCCGATGTCACACTCTACACTTGCATTGGGCTGCTTATGTCTGTATTCTAGGGGAGCACTTTGCCTCATTGCTGGCCAAATCACCCATTTCTTCTTTGATGACTTAAAAAGGCCAGCGCCTCATAAGGTCTCTTGATCCATCACAAGTATGGGGACAGTTAATGTTGCCGATCATCTCAGCGTGATCGGATCCCTCATGTACCACATGACCACCATTAGGGTAAATATGGCTTTATCAGTCAACTTCCTCGTCCAGTTCTCAAAACAGCCTTGTCCGAAACATCTGGAGGCTATCATGCGTTGTTACATGAGGCATTCCTGTCTATTTTTACACCTAACCGTGACCACTCGATCATGTCCATGCTTGTGCAGACCCCTGATGCAGAACTTGATGGTACCAGAGCAGTGATGGGTAGTGGATCCACACACCAGCAGCTTCCAGACAACTACCACGATGTCCCGGGTGCTCACTGAGGTGCTCCATAGTATTTCCGTAGTTGCTAGTGTATTCTCGGTGGACTAGCTCTTAAGCCCGGTTTGCATGTTTTGCATTGTGTAACCACTAGTTGCTGTCGGACCTATGCATGTGACCAGTCGTAGCATCCGGCTCGATGTTTTGCATCTCTAGGTTAAGACGGTATTGTGCTTGGATGCTTATGCGCAGAAT
>SZWC01003863.1:86584-138885 GCA_023375785.1 Penium margaritaceum | reverse complement strand
CCCTCTCTCTCTCTCTCTCTCTCTCTCTCTCTCTCTACATTGCTGAGCTGTTGGAGCTTACGATACTTTGCATGTCTCCCTAGTCTAACCCTCATTGTTTCTTCCATCTGCTTGCTTGTTAGTGCGCCTGTTGACTGGATGTGTCGCCATGTCAACAGCAACAAGATTAAGAAGCATCCTAACAGTTTTTCATGATTTCAGAGCAGCAAGACCTCTCTTGCTGAGCTGCCCTGCACAGACGTAGCATTGGTAGAAGCATAGAGAGTCATCGCCGCTGCTGTATACTAGGACCAGTCGTAGTAGACGTTGTCAGCAGAGACATTGTCCTGACTTTAGCAGCAACAGCGTCACCACACAACCGCCACCACCGTAGCAAGAGGAGCTGCGACAGTGCTCAATTGAAGTAGCCACACTCAGCAGCAGCAGTAGCCGTGTCTCGCCACCACCCTTGATAAAAAAAGGGGAAAAAAGGGAGAATCAGCCTGTAACAACAGCTCATGGCAGCGGTTGTGAGCAGTGGCTGCAGACAGCGGCGGCAACAACTAGCAGTAGTAGGGGTATCAACAGCTACAAGAAGCAACAGCCGCATAGTAGCAGCGGCAGAGATAGCAGCAGTGGAATAGCAACATTGTAGCTGCTGTAGCCATAGCAACAACAGTAGCATCATAGTAGCGGCAATGACTACAACAACGTAGCAGTAGTGACGGCAGCCGTAGTAGTAGACACGCAGTAGTAGCAACAACAGGAGAACAAGTGGTTGCTTTCTTGTGCAACATTGTTTATACACATCAATTTCAACTTGGTAATACTGCGTAATAGCATTGCTGCATAGCTATGCAAAAGCTACACAATAGTGCGCAAGAGTTACGCAAGCCTGCGCAACCCCTACGTAGTCGCAAGCGAAAGGTGACGTGATCACCTCCCAATCATGCAGAGTCTGCATGACTCCAAGAAAAAGGAAAAAAAATCATTGGCGTAAAATACGCCAGCGTAAAAAAATGTTAGCGTAAAGAATGTTAGTGAAAGAAGTAGTGCTGACATCATCATCATCAGCAGTGCTGACTTCAGTAATTTTCTAGATTAAAACATCACTTTTTCCAGCGTTCCAACTCCTCAAGAAACGCTGTTGCTTTCTTGTTTGGACCATTTTTATGTTCAGTCACATAGTGACCATTATGATGGTGCCTGTCGGTGACAAGAGTGAAGTGCTAGGAGACCCGAAATCTTCCTCCTCTTCGGGCATCATGACTCCATGTTTGCAGTCACTAATGATCAACGAGCCTTGTTGGATGCAGGGGAAGATGCGCCGGTAGCAGCAGCGGTAGACTGACGCATTGCAAGAGACTAACTAGGTTACCGAGGGGTCGTTTAGGGGCCTGGAAACAGCCACGAGGAAGATATACTGGAGCTACACCATCCGTTTAGCAGTCTACATCCTAAACGATGCCGCGAACTCAGCACCCCTCATCACAGGCTGGCACTTGGAATGAGGAGAATATGAAAATGTGAGGAGCATATTTGTGAGCTGCATCTAGGATCATAGCCTCTCATCTCGCCGCCTTCTCGCTATCAAGATCACACACGTCGTTCAACAGCGTCCAATTTTGGTGGTGTTTCTCTCACGGGTGGTCTCCCTATACCTCATCTACCATCTCTTGAGCCTGAGGTCGCCCTCCCCATGAAGAACTTTGAAACACCTCCACCCCGTTACGATACCAAAAAGGGCTTCGATTGTTTAAAGACCCTGTTTGAGGTGTGGGCCGATTCTAAGGGCATCTGGCCCTACTACCACAGCTAGTACCAGACACGCAATGCGTACCAAGTACAAAAAACAACAAGAGCAATACATAGTCTACTCTATGCCATGCCGCGGGAGACTGTGGTCAACTTTTGCCCCTTCCTGGGTGAGATCGGGACCGGGATTGGAGCACACCCGCGCTAGGGCTGGGAGCTGGCCCTGACATTTCTCGCTACGGAGACCCATGCCACGAGGACAGTTCGATTGCTTGATTTTTATGTCCTCCGTCATGGTCCCACACAACTGATTACTAGAGGCAAGCGATGTGCCTTTGCATGCCCCTTGAGATTGGTGGCGGGTCGCAACTCTAGGCACCCTACACCATCATGATGGGGACACAATTGGACCCCATGAAGCTCTTTACGGACTTCGATCGTGTGACACTCTCTTATTTATTAGAGTCACTACAGCTACTTTGTCGGGCTCATCACTACTTTCTCCTAGTGACATCAGCTCATGAGGCTGTTATTGCCTATTAGCAGAGTCCATTTGTTGAAGTAGTGACTACGATGCCTCCTAATCCTTTGTCCCGGTTCACCAGTCTCACCTCCATCGCTTCCTCCTCCTCCTCTACCCTGAGAAACTAAAATCAAGATGTTGTAGTGGCCGTAGAGGAGAAGAAGGCGAAAGAGCGACGCGGCAAGGGACATCAATAGTAGTAGCAGCTTGCGAGTAGTGCCATTGGACGTTATGTCCACTATTACAACTATGGAAGCGCTCACTGCTACACAGTGTATAAGAATTTCCTTAATTATGAATCATGTGTGATCCGCAGGCGGTACATGCACTGTGGATGTCCTCTGGTGACACAGAGATAGGATGCGCCATGACTACCATTGTAGCAGACACATCCATTTCACCATGCAGTAGTGGTGATCTAGACGCTTAGGATCACACAGTTGTGGAGCTTCATTAGTTGCTGGTGCTTTGTACTCAGGGAGGTGCGAGTGTGTTGTCACAACCGAATGGTCCGAAGACAACTTGTCCTACTATGACTGTTGCTTGTGATGATGCTTGTGGGGGATCTCAGTTGGCTTGTGATGAGGATGAACCTGATAGTATCAACTGGCTTGATGAGTCATAGATCCGTGCTGTTCGTCGTTGTTTTGAGTCCTTTGCTGCACGTCCAGCAGAGATGTAGTGTTTTGTGGCATGTTTTTCAGTTTTGACGACTGGGCGTAAGCCGAGTGACACTTGGATCATTGAATCTGATTCCACCCATCACATGACTTTTTGTCGTAGTGACTTTGTTGTGCTCGGTCTTGTTGTGTCAATTCGGTCCATTTGGAAGTGGTTACTGTGCGGTTTGATGATCCGTCTAGCCCCTTGTACATTTCGAATGCGCTCTGTCCCTGCTCTTTAGCTTAGCCTACTCTCTGTTTGTGCATGCACCAGGCTTGGTCCCATTGTTGAGTACTCTATTGACTCTGTCACTGTGACTGCTCTTGAAACACGTACCATCATACTTCATGCCTTTGTTTTTGATGACCTCTATCATGTGTCCTGTTGCATTCCCTCTATTTGTTTTCCTCCCCTCTCTTCTACGTGTATGTTTACCAACGGGTTCTCTCCCTGAGCACCAGTGTTTACTGCATCGTCGCCTCTGCCATGTGAGCTCAAACACCCTTTCCAAGCTCATTCAAACTCAGCCAGCCCTCGGTCTTGACGTAGCTTCCTTCAAGAAGCCATCCAAGACCAATTGTCTTTTTGTTGCCCATGTTAAGATGAATCGCTGTTGCTATCCTGACTCCTCTTCATGTGCACACCATCAACTAGATTTGGTCCACTTGAACCTTCTCAGTCCTCTTCCACTCGAGCTCCTCTTAGATCGCAGTCGATATGTTCTCACCCCGACTGATGACTTCCCTTGGATGCAATGGGTTGACAACCTACGCCACAAGAGCGATACCGCTTTGGCGATCCGCCTGTGGCTTGTGATGGCTAAGCGTCATTCTCATCACACCCTACACACGTTCCGCTCGGATCGTGGTGGCCAGTCCTGAGGTGAGAGCCTACTTTGCCTACTTTACTGAGCATGGTATAATTCACTAGCTCTCCACCCTTGCTACACCACAATAAAACAATGTGTCTTAGCGTTAGAACCGCACCATGAAGGATGCGGTCCGCGCTATGCAGTCTGAGTGCGGTCTTCCAAAGTCCTTTGCCTTTGAGAGATTCTCCTACATGATGTGGATCTTGAACCATTTGTCGCATAGTCCACTTTTGGACCATGTCACATCGTGTGAGCTGTGGTTCAGTCATCGCAATGATCTCCATCTCTCTTGCGTTTGGGGGTCCCTCGCCTACGTCTGGTACACCAAGGACCAACAAGGGTCCAAGGTCTCACCTCAAAGTCGCACGTGTACCTTCCTTGAAATCTCCCCGTAGTCAAAGGCTTGGCGCTTTTTGGTCCCTGCTATCCATCACATTGTCGAGTCTTGAGATGCTCTCATCTTTGGAGCTCTCACCTGCCAAGACATGTCCAACATTCTGTTGCTGGCCGCTGACCACGTTCCTACTTGTGTGGCTTACCGACAGATAAGGGAGTCTAAACCTATGGATATGTCCATCCGGGACTCCTCACCCGCGGTCCGGTCTCTGGCTATGGCTGCGATAGCCTCATCAGTTCGCTCCAGCACACCTGATTGCGTACCAGCATGAGACCCTTTGGCACACCTGATTCTGTGCGACTGTCAGTCCCCCCTGGCACACCTGATCCCGTACGAGCGTCAGTCCCTTCTGGCACACCTGATCACATGCCAGTGTCAATCCCCTCTGGCACACATGATCTCATGTCAGCCTCAACTCCCTCTAGCATACCTAATCTTGTGCTAGTGACAACATCTCTAGTCACACCCACTCATGTGCTTGCACCTCTTTCTCCTGTGGCTGTGACCGAGTTGCCTTCTTTGCAACGTAAGATGAGAAATTCAACATCGGTCTACTCGCACAAGCCCGGTGATTGTCTCCAACTACAGGCCTCTACGGCTTAGCACACTTCCGACTCGGCGCATAGACGTCCAACTCACGGTGTTCAGAGTGGAAAGCCTTGCACAAAGGCCCTTGGCTTGAGTGTCGAGGAAGACTACATTAAGTTGCATCGAGCATGCCCCGTCAGCCACGAGTTGGTCTCCCTTGAGTTCGTGGTCACTTGGGATGTCGCAGCTAATTTGGTCGTGGCCAGACTGAGTCCGGAGGCATGTCTTTGGCCACCTAGAGTTCACCATCGATGGTGCCTGATCGAGGCAAGTTAAAGGAGGCAATCTCTTCCAACAATGTAGAGAAATGGCGTGTTGTTTGTGAAGATGAGCTGAGAGCCTTCCGTGAGCACGGTGTCTATGAGCTTGTCGACCTCTCGCTTGGGCGGAAGGCTGTACAGGCCAAGTGGGTCTTTTGCAAGAATGTGAAGCCTAAAGGCATACTGTATTGCTTGACGACCAAGGGGCTCTCACAGGTGGAGGGTGTGGATTTCACTTACATGTTTGCACCCGTTGACCGTATGACCACCACTTGCATCCTATTTGGGAATGTTGCTCACCGTGACTGGGAGCTGCATTAGGTGGATGTGAATGTGTTCCTTTATGGTAGTCTAGAGGAGGAGATTTTCATGGTCCAGCCACCAGGCTTTGAGGTCGTTGACAAGGTCAGGCGCTTGCGAATTGCCTTGTATGGCCTGAAGCAATCACCTCGGTCCTATAACCAATATATCACTAGCAAACTAACACGTGTCGGATACGTGTAGAGTGATGCCGACCTATTCCTCTTACTCAGACGTACTGCTGAGAGATTTACTGCCATCCTAGTCTATGTGGATGACCTCTTAATTGCGTCCCCTTCTATGTAGGCTGTGAAGGAGGGTAATGTAGTCCTTCAGACTTCCTATATGGTGAAGTATCTTGGTCCTACAACTATGTTTCTTGGGATGGAGATTGTACATGATTTTCAACAGAGGACACTCTTGCTTTATTAGACACTATACGCTTGCATTTTAGGGAAGCAGTTTGCTTACCTCCTTGGTGTAGTCCCAACAGCCTCCATCTCCATCACACCCGATGGGCAAGATGCTCCAGAGGTGGATGATCCAGCACAACTGAGGGAGATAGCGGATGTGATCCTGTACTTGCGCCTCATTGGCTCTGATGTACGTGGCCACTACCACACCATCCAACATTACCTTTGTGGTCAACCTCCTTATACAGTTCTTTTAATGTCCTCAGGAGAGAGCCCTTCATGATGTTGTGTGAGTGGTGTGGTGCGTGGTTATCCCACTATATCTTGGACTTTGCTTTCCTCGACAATGTTTGGTGGTAGTCGGCGGCTTCATACACAACGATTGGGCGTGGAGCCTTGATGGGCGCAATCAGACAGGCTACATGTTCCTCCTAGGATACACTGTTTTGTTATGGCGTAGTGGCAAGCAGTGTTGTACTACACGTAGATCATCAGAGGCCAAGTGTGTTACGCTAGGAGCCAGGGCTACTGAGGTGGTGTGGCTTCAGCGTCTCTTTTGTAATTTGCATTAGTCTGTGCCTTGAGTTATGCACTGTATCAAGTAGAGTGCTCTTGCTATTGCAGAGAAATCCGGTGTATTTCATGCACACACAAAGCAAGTTACAATTGAGCATTACTTCATGTGTCATCTTGTGGAGGGATAGGTGATCTCCGTCATCTGGGTCGGCACGGACAGGCATCGGGCTGACTTCCTGACCAAGGCACTCATGCGTGGAAAGTTCATGGTGGCCATTCGTTTTGTCGTCCTTTGTCCCTTGCCTGAGAGTGGCTGAGAGTGAGGTGTTTGAGCATGGAATGTTCAGCATTTTGTTGTGTACTTGTGTGAAATCTGCACATGTATGGAAATGCGTACCATCAGATCATGGGAAAGTGTTGTGATGTGAGTCGTCCCTGTCTATTTTTACAACTTACTATGACCACTCGACCATGTACATGCTCATGCAAATCCCTGATGCGGACCCAGCTGGTACCGGACCACCAACATGTGGTGGCTTCACCCACCAACACCTGCCAGACAGCTGCCACAACGTCTAGGGTGCTTGCTGGGGTGCTCTACAGTTTTTCTGTAGTTGCTAGAGTTTTCTGGCTTGACTGGCTCTTCAACCCGATTTGCATGTATTGTATTGTGTGTCCACTGATCGATGCCGGACGTCTTTGTGCAACTTGTTGTATTTTTCGGCTAAAATTTTTTTGCATCTCTAGGTTCAGACGGTGTTGCAACCAAAATAGTGGTTTTGGGTTGGCTTTAGGAAAAATTGAAAATGCCGCGTGCATCACCCGCCGTGCGCCATGTCAGATATTTATGCAATGTCCTTGTCAGCTGTCATCTCTCTCTACATTACTAAGCTATGGGAGCCTATGGGGCTTTGCACGTCTCCCTAGCCTAACCCTATTTGTTATTTGTACCTTCTTGCTTGTTATTGCGCTACCTGACTGGACAGTGTTACCACGTCAGCAACAACAAGGCTAGGAAGCTTCCTAGTAGTGTCTTACCTTGCACGTTTTCCATTACATACTCACTATACTGTGTACATGACTGTGCTATCGAGCTACACTTTTTGTGGTTGTTGACGGCTACACAGTAAGTGAATGGAAACATGACAGATATGCTCATAGACGCACTGGCTACAGCTTTCTTGTTGTTGGAGAACATGGATGTGTTGCTTGTTGGTGTATGGGCTTTGAGCTATCTGATTGTCATACACTCTTATGTATGAAGCGGGAGCTTCGTAGTTTGTGCTCATTGCTCTCTAGTAGCTACATTTGTCCTTCTTTGACACATATGGTGCATTCTAGCCGCCTACGCACCCATGCATGTGTGATAAAGTTTCCTTGGTGGTCAAGACCCAAACACTTGGTGATTTGTGCCAGTGCTCCGGGAGACCCCATAGAGATTTACCGCATATTGTATCTGAAGGATGTGCACTCTCTCTGTGGTCGAGTCCCGGGTGCACGGTGGTTTTGTACCGGTGCCTCTCAAAATCCATCACAGATTGATCGATTCTTTGTTGACCTTTTCTCAGGCATGTGTAGTCTGCATGTGGCTGAGACCCGGACGCCCGGTTACATGTTCTGGCGTCTCGGCCTAAACTTGCCTAGTGTGTCACCGTAGGATTTGGATGTATTTGGATTATATTGGATACTTTCTCGATAGTCAAGACCCGGGCACACAGTTGACTATCACGGTGCCTCGGGATACCCCCAGTATGTGGTTTCATGTTCTGTGGTGTGTATTCCCCGTCCATGCCTTTTGGTGCAACGGGGATGATGTGGCCTAGTGGGCTAGCCGCCAGTCCGCAGTATATAAGCTCTCCGTAGGGCTCATTTTCCTTCTCTTCTGGATTCTTAATCCATGCATTTTGGACTTGGCCAAATCTTGGCGCTGCAATTCTCCCGCTCACCACCAGAGCTCGTGTCACATTCGGCATGGGCTTGCATGTCCTAGACTAATTTAGGCATGGTATCAGAGTACAGGGGGGCCACGTGAGATAGCATCTCACAATCTCACCAATGTGTAGCACACGAGTAGCAAGCAATAGTAGCAGCATTTTGCAGCTTGTGTGACTACTAGCGGGAGTAGTAGTAGCAGCATTATGTAGCTTGCAACAATAGCATTTTGTATGTGTGCATCCAACAGTAGCAGCAGCCGTACAAAACTGTGTTTGCAAATATAGCAGGCTGATTTCACTGTGCATTTTGCTCCACAAACACGAGTAGCATGTAGCGTTGCACAATAGCATCAACAGCAAGCAGCCGCAACTGCTTTTTATAGCAATAGGGCCCAGTGCACAGTAGCAAACGAGCAACAGGTAGTATTGGAAATAGCTGCATCTTGCAGCAACAGCGGTGGGCTGCATCCTGCTGGCGTCTGTGCCTAGCCTCTCCAGCGCTGACTCCCTCTCTCCCTCTCTCACCCAGTCGGCGCCCCTCTGGTATGTCATCGGCAACCTCGAAGTCAAGACTTCCAACAGACTTCACCTGTTGACATCACGAGGAGCGCGAGACCACGCACTTCAGTGCATGGCGACATCGCAAAAGTGGGTGGTGTCCCTTGCGAGACCTCCTGTCGAATTCAAACCGGAGGAAGGCCCTATATAAGAAAAAAATGACCTGGTTACTCAAGAAAAGAAGAGGGTACTTGATTTACAAAGGGGTTGATGAGGAACAAATTCTCCTCTAAGTTTTCTATCCCTCTTCGATAGAGATTTTTTCTCTTTTTTCTTTTGGATCTACTTACCTCCTAACTCGCTTTAGTGACCCTCTTCCCAGTCTTCATTAAAGCAAAAGAAAGAAGAATGTTCGATGTGTTCCACGTTGGACCTGTTGAGACGATGTCTGTCAACCTCAAACCTCGTCCCTGGTCCCCTCTAGGCATGATGTTTTCATGGCCGGGGCCATCACCTAGTGATATGTTGTGCACCCTCACCTTCTTCATCAGCGACCTTCAGACATCCCTGGCCATGTTCTCCCTTGCATTATTTCTGCACAATCAGGAGGCAGCGCATCCTGCATTCACTTTCACCATCAGTTTTCTCCAGGCACGGTGAACCTCCCACCGGCTCTACTACCCCATGGTGTTGCCGGCCAGTCCCTTTTGTGGTCAGTTGCTTCACCACTAGGACAGAGCGTTCTTCCTGCCTTGTCGGGTCATCAGCCTACCAACACACTGACCCGGCCTCTGGCATCACACTCTCATGAGTACCCTGGCTAGCCTCCTCGGTAGTCGGCTTCTACACTGCTTCAAGCAGGCACTCTCCACATCAATCTGTGTCATCAGCCTGACAGCATGGTGATCAGACTACCTCCACCTTTTGACCAGTTTTCTCCTTAGTCATTCTCATCACCACCAAGAGATATCCTTCTTCACACTCATCCGCATCAGCGGCCCCATTTGATGGTTGTGATGAGGACGCAAGCACCACCTCTACATGACGTAGCTGGCCAGCCCTCCCGTGGTTGGTCTCTGAACCGCCAGGATACGACATTCTCCATCCTCACTCACTTGATATTCAGAGGATTGATTCTCTCCTTCCATAGTAGGAGCCACTTCTCCGTGGATTTGCCTACGAATTTTATGAGGGTGGATGCCACGGTTGGCATCAATGTCATCGGCGCCCTACTGAGGGGCTTGCACCCTGACTCCTGTTGAAAAGTTGCCCCTCCGCATGCCCAAGCGCGGCGCCGGGAGGCGCCGACGAGCCGCCAGAAAGAAGAATATCCTTACCGGTGGATCTAGCGGCTTGAGAATTGCTCTGATCATAAAATGGATGACTGCCTCTTAAATTTGATGAATCGCTGAATCCGTTGGAAGTTGTTTCACCAGAATCGGACAAGTATCGAGGGAGATATGACCTCCCAAAGTTGGGGCATGTTTGGTGGCTCTGGGAGCCGGCTGCGACTCAATTTCAGGTGGATAATTGACCGGACCGAGTAACAAAAGTACCATCTGGAAATTTTGCTCCGGAAGGTCTGCCGAGGCGTCTGGTGGATAATGTACCGAATCCTTTACTGCAGTTTGTTACTGAGGGACCTAGCCAAAATCCTGGCTCGGTGTCCGGAACTCAGTAGTACGTTTTGTTACTCGGGGACTTCCTCAAAATTCCGACTACAGGTCCGCGGATAGGTTTCAAACCTCGTCACACCCCATCACCAAACTCGACCCAAAAGTGGGGGATGTGTGTCAAAACAGTGTAAGGGAACCCCACACCACGTGCAATGGGATCTGTGCCTTGGGAAAGGCTCTTCGCACGTAAAGGAAGGCGCCACGGCGTGTGCGTGTCATGGAAGCGTTAGGCGTTTCTGTGGTGGGTGATACCTGCGCTTCGGCAAGCGTAACTTGGGCTACGCTTGGCCGAATCGCACGCCGTTTGGTGCGTTGGAAAGCTCATGAATAGCCCTATAAAAACTAACAAAAAATGCCGTTATTCCATTTGCAAACTAACTGTCTTTGAATTCCTTCTCACATGGCGGGAGGCAACCAGAAAGCTCACGCTCAGTCTCAGATTCGCCCAGAACAGAAGACGTGAACCACCAAGAGACGATCAGACCAACGTCAGACCGCACCATGCAGATTTCCCGACAAAGGGTCATGGGCCCACAAGTTTGATCGTCTCCAACGTTCACGTCTTCCGCAGCGCACGGGATCGTCATCCTGGACGTCGTCGTGAAGTTCCGAGAGCCAGTCGGAGTAGAAGCTGCGCAAATGGTGCAGAGGGAGATGCAGCCCATTGAGAAGTATGCGGGCAGCCCGGGCTTTGGGCTATGGAGGTGGCAGTTTGAGCTACACCTTGCGCATAAGGAGCTGATGGACGTCATGTTAGGAAAGGAGGTGCTCGTAGAGGCGACTACTGAGGACGCAGAGAAGCAGGCCTTTGAAAGGGAGGCGCTCATGCTCCTGGTGTCCGGGACAGTTCAGTTGCAGTGGGGCTACTTCCAAGGCTACAAGCTTGCGCCATCCACCAATCCAAGTCGCTCGCGAACAAAATCTTCGCGATGAAGCGGCTCCTGACAGTGAGAATCGAGGAGGGAGATGATGTCATCTCCTCCATGTAGTAGATGGATTCGCTCGCCTCACAATGCAACGACATGGGGTGAAAAATTGGCATACAGCTCTTGGCGATGGCCGTCCTCATGGCCCTATCTGACAGTTGGGGTCCACTCATCATCGTTCTTGGAGGATGGTCGAAGGACAAGCTCACCTATGGCGTGGTCGCAGAGTACATCCGCAATGAGGTGCAACGTTGGAGATGCAAGGAGTCCTTATCTTCCTCATCGGCCCTCGTCACCAAAACGTGTGGTAGTAGAAGCGGGGGCAAAGGAAGCGGCAGAAGAGGCGGCATCAAGAAGGCTCCAAGAAAGGTGCATGCCGCAATTGCGGCAAGGAGGGCCATTGGGCCCGTGAGTGCCCGGAGGAGGCGAAGACCGGCGACAAAAACAGCAAGGGCAGGTCGCTCAACGGCAACAAGAACCACTTCCTCAAGAAGGCCAACAGGCGGTGCCTGGATTCCGGGGCCGAAGAGCACACCTAAGTCGAGAAGGTAGGGTTCGTCACCTACGAGAATTCCTCCAAGGTAATGGTAGTCGCAAACGACAAAGTCTAGCCGGCGGCCGGCCAAGGCGACGTGGAGGTGGAAGTCGTGGTGGGCGCTAAGGAGCTATACACAATCCGTGATGTACAACATGTCCCCGGCCTGGCTGACATTTTGAGTGTCAGCCGCTTCACCGACAAGGGGTATGAGGTGCTCTTCTGCAGGAAAGGCGCAGTGGTGCGCATCGACGGCGACGACGAGGTCGTGCTGGAGGCAAAGCGAGAGGGCGGTCTCTACATTGTGGAGACCAAGGTGGTCTCCGCGGCATCGGATGAAGCAGACTCGTAGGAGTGCGTCGTCAACATGGCCAAGGGAGGAAGCGCTGATCTGGAGCTCTAGCACCGACGATTGGTGTATTCGGCGTCCGCAACCGTTAAGGAGATGGCGAAATGCGACATGGTGCACGGCCTCGTCATCGACGGTGCAGCAGATGCGGCAGCAGATACTACGAGCCTTGCATTTTGGGCAAGGCACAGCGAAGTCGTTGAACGAAAACGAGGCTCGTGTAAAGGACCTGCTGGAGGTCATGGATAGCGACGTGTGCGGACCATTCAAAACACCATCAAGCAACGGCTTGAGATACTTCGTCACCTTTATTGATGACTGTAGCAAGAAGCTCTACGTGTACTTCATGAAGCGCAAGGGCGAGGTCCTGCACCCGCTGAAGGAGTACGTTGCAGCGGTGGAGAGGCAGACTGGCCGGAAGGTCAGAGCATTACGCAGCAAAAATGGCGGAGAGTACGTGGGCTGCAGCGGGTGGATGAAGCAGCAGGGCATCAAGTGGGAACCCACTATGCCGTACTCGCCACAGTCCAACAGAGTGGCGGAGCGAGCGAACCAGACGCTGGTAAACATGGTACGGACCATGCTTATGGATGCGGAGTTACCACGAGGGTTCTGGGCAGAAACTGTGCGTACAACGAGCTACACCATCAACATCACCCCAACAGCGGTGCTGAAGGGTAAGGGCGGCTGGAAGATGCCACAGGAGGTTTGGAGCGGGCGCAGGCCAAACGTGGCGCACCTGAAGGTGTTCGGGTGCAAGGCGCACACGATGGTGCAGGCGGCGTAGCGACGCGATAGCAAGCTGGAACTGCGGGCAAAGTCGTGCCTATTCCTCGGCTACGGGAGTGTGCAAAAGGCGTACCGGCTCTGTGACCCATGTACGCAAGAGATCATCCGCAGCCGTGACGTCGAGTTTGACGAGCAGCACAGTTTCAACAGCAGCAGCAACAACATGAGCGTCGAGAATACTCCAAAACAGGGGGAGTGGTTCCAGCTCCTTGACTATGAGGAGGAGCCGGCAGACGCGGAGGTCGATGATGCATTGTCGGAGCACGGCGGTGCAGTAGGTGCAGCAGCCGATGTGGAGGACTCCGACAAAGATGAAGCTGGGCTGGAGATCCGGCGGAATGATCAGTCGAAGGAGGCACCTCGGATGCTGGAGCGAGCACTCTCGGCGGAGTTCGCGTCGGGCGTCGGAGAAAAATCCTCCGGACGCGCCGCCTGTCCGGTCGATGATTTGCTGGAGCGGGAGAGATCCTCGGGGAGCCATCTGGTCCATGATTTACCAGAGCGGGCATAGTCGGAAGGGTTGCAGCAAAGCGACGAGACGCCACCAAAACTGCTGCGCCATAGCGGGAGGCAGTTGAGAGCGGGGAAGCGTTTTGACGCAGGCACCGGTTGATGGATCGGCATGATGCGGTGCATGCTGGCTGAATTAACGGAGCCAAAAACTGTGCAAGAGGCACTTGTGCAGCCTGAGGGGAAGCAGTGGGACGCCGCCATTAAGTCAGAGTTGGCGTCCATTGCTGAAAATGACACGTGGGGGTTGGTTGACAGGCCAAAAGACGCCAAGGTCATCGGCTCCAAGTGGGTCTTCAAGACCAAGTTCACGAAAGAAGGTGTGGTGGACAAGTACAAGTCGCAGCTTGTAGCAAAGGGGTACGCATTGCCTAAGGGCGAGCACTAGGATGAGACGTTTACCCCTGAGACCAAGTTCACAAGCATCCGGGCGATCCTTGTGGTGGCAGCCGTAAAGGATATGGAGCTCCACCAGGTGGACGTAAAGACGGCCTTCCTCAACGACATCATTGTCAAAGACATTTACATGGAGGTGCCGGAGTGGTTGGAGGCACTGGAGGGCAAGGTGTGCAAGCTGCAAAAGTGCATGTACCGGCTAAAACAATCGCCCGATGCTGGTACCAACAGATGGACAGCTTCATGGTACAACTCAGCTTCAAGCGCTGTGAGGCGGATCAAGGCATGTATATGCGGTGTAACAAGAAGCTCCATCAGATCGTCCCACTCTATGTGGACGATCTGATCTTGTGCTCCTCAGACCTGCAGAGCCTACAACAGCTGAAAGAGCAGCTGAGCAGCAGGTTCCAGATGTCTGACATGGGGGAGCTGGAGTTCTACCTCGCGGAAAGCATTACGCAAAACCAGAGGGTGCGCACGCTTGAGCTGGGACAAGCCAAATACGTGGCCTAGGTGCTGAAGCGGTACGGCATGGAGGACTGCAAACCAGTGTGCAAACCCGTCTCCACGACCTGTGAACTGAGTGCGACAATGGTGCAGGAAAAAAAAAGGAAGAGCGGAAGGATATGGTAGGGGTGCCCTACCAATCGGCAGTGGGCAGCCTCATGTACGCCATGGTGGCGACTCGACCTGACCTGACCTACGCGGTGGGCCAAGTGAGCAGGTGCGTGGCCGATCCAGGACCACTACACTGGCAGGCGGTCAAGCGCATCCTCCGCTACATGTTGGCAATGCATCACGCACTTCTGAGGTTCGACGGCAAAGGGCGGGCAGACCCTTTGCATCTGGTCTGCTACACAGATGTAGACTACGCTGGAGATGTGGACAAGCGGAAGTCCACATCCGGCTACGTCTTCTTCCTTGCTGGTGCAGCCGTCTCATGGTGTAGCAGGAAGGAGGACTGCGAAACCACCTCCACAATGGAAGTAGAGTACATCACGCTGGCCGAGGTGGTCAAGGAGGCGGTGTGGCTCTGTAGGGTGCTGGAGGAGCTGGGCATGCCGTAGCAGGAGCCTACGGTGGTGCAAGAGGACAACACCGGCTCCATTTCGTTGACCAACAGCCCGATGCAGCACAGGAGGACGACACACATTGACATGCATTATCACTACGCACGAGACATGGTTGAGACGGAGCAGGTGGTGCTACAGCATTGCAGCACACACAACATGCTTGTGGATTGCTTGACCAAAGCGCAACCCGCGGACAGGCACGCAATGAGCGTGGCCCGGCTTGGGATAACCAGCTATGATGGGCTGGAGGGTGCAGCGGAAGATAAGTGAGAGCAAGCAGGAGTAGCGGGCATGGCAGGTGCAAGGGGGAGAATGTTGAAAAGTTGCCCCTCCGCTTGCCCAAGCGCGGCATTGGGAGGCGCCGACGAGCTGCCAGAAAAAGGAAAATCCGCACCGACGGATCTAGCGGCTTGAGGATTGCTCGGATCCTAAAATGGATGATTTCCCCTTAAAGTGGACAAGGTGCTGGATCCGGTGGAAGTTGTTTCACCGGAATCGGACAAGTACTGAGGGAGATATGGCCTCCCAAAGTTGGGATGTGCGCGGTGGCTCTGGGAGCCGGCTGCGACTCGATTTCCGGTGGATAATCGACTGGACCGAGTAACAAAAGTACCATCTGGAGATTTTGCTCCGGAAGGTCTGCCGAGGCGTCCGGTGGATAATCCACCGGATCCTGTACTGCAGTTTGTTACTGAGGGACTTCGCCAAAATCCTGGCTCTGCGTTAGAAACTCAGTAGTACATTTTGTTACTCGGGGACTTCGTCGAAATTCTGACTGCAAGTCTGCGGACAGGTTTCAAACCTCTTCACACCCCATCACCAAACTCGATCCAAAAGTGGGGGAGGTGTGTCAAAAGAGTGCAGGGGACTCCTACATCACGTGCAATGGGATCTGCGCCTTGGGAAAGGCGCTTCGCCCGTGAAGGAAGGTGCCACGGCGTGTGCGCGCCATGGAAGCATTAAGCGTTTATGAGGTGGGTGAGACCTGCGCTTCGGCAAGCGTAACTTGGGCTACACTTGGCCGAATCGTGTGCAGTTTGGTGTGTTGAAAAGCTCATGAATAGCCCTATAAATGTTCTGATAATGTTCATGTTAAAAAACTAACGCAAAATGCCGTTGTTACCTTTGGAAATTGACTGTCTCTAAATTCCTGCTCACATAGCGGGAGGCGACCAGAGGGCTCATGCTCAGTCTCAGATTCGCCCAAAACAGAAGACGTGAACCACCAAGAGATGATCAGACCAACGTCAGACCACACCACGCGGATTTCCCGACAACTCCAACCCCGTGTATTTCCCCACTCACCACAGCAGGCAGACCTGCTTGATGCATCCGTTCCCCTCACCGGCCCTTTGGCGATCTTGTACACCGAGCACCATAGTTTGCGGCAAATGATGGAGGAGCTCAAGGGCCACCTCTTCTTGGACGAGCTTGATTCTTCTTCTCCACCATTGTCTTTATCTCCTTTATCCCCTTCATCTTCTTCATCTTCCTCTAAGGGACCTTCTCTAGCTGCACCAGACCTTCCATCTCAGTCTGCAACTATTCTCTCCATCCTTCGCCCCACTGGCGTCATGCTCCCAGTGGTTGAGCCACTTTGTACTACCTTCATCAGTCAGCCTCATGCTTGAGAAAAATTTCAGTGCCCAGTGTGTCATGTCCGTCTCGTCTCTGATACATATTCATCTCCACCGACTTCTATCATTGCACCGGTCGAGGGGGGATGTGTGCATCCGTCCACTTCGACATCGACTGTGACAGTGAGCACTGAGGATGCGAGTGAAGCGGGAACACCTAGTGCTGCATCAGTTGTATTAGGTCCATTCGCAGCAACAGAATCAGCCTCATCCACACTGTCTACATTTCCAGTTGTATCAGCTATGACAGCAGTACCAGTTACACCAGCTGTTCCATCTACTACATCTACTACATCGATGGCATTCGCGTTCTTTACAACATCTAAAACTTCAGTACCATTGGTAGCATCAGCCTCATCGACACTATCTACATCCACACTTTTTGCATCATCTATAGTTCCAGCACTAGGTAGGTACTCCACCTAGTGCTTCTGGTGCATCTCCGCCATTAGCATTCTCTGTAGCATCTATAGCCTTGGTAGCAACAGCATCATCTGCAGCATCCAAAGCTTCATCTACACCGTCAGCATTGGTCTCATCTACAGTACCTGCCTTCTTTACAACACCAGCTACATTATCTCTGACAGCTGCACGAGGTGCATCATTTGCTCCATCTGCTCCTTCAACATCATCAGTAGCATCAACGTCATCTGCAACATCCATAGCTTCATCTACACCATCAACATCAGTCTCATCTACAACACCTGGTTTGTTTACAGGGCGCAGCTGTATCAGCTTTGATAGCTGTAGTACCTATTGCAGTTGCTCCATCTGCTGCTCCTGCAACATCAGCAGCATGAGCATCAGCATCACCTACAGCACCCACAACTTCAGCTACACCGTCATTCGGACTCCCAAATCCATCTTATATGTTAGCTCCATCTGTTACATCAACTCCACTAGCTCCATCGACACCTTTGGTAGCATCATGTACTATGGAAGTGCCTGTGACTTTGGCTACAACATCCTCAGTGTCGACAACATCAGCTGCATTAGCTGCCTCTACAGTGCCTTCAACTTCTATATCAGCTATGCTCACGACATTGGTTGAATTACCCACATCATCTCCACCAGGTGCACCACTTTCACCACTGCTGTCAACGTCTTCATTACGTACATGTGCATGGACAGTGTCAACATCTTCAAGATCATCAAGTACACCAATGTCAGTTGCATCTACATCATTTTCTCCGTCTCTAGCATCATCATCTTCAGTAGTAACAGTTGCATCAGCGACATCACCTACATCTCCTAGAGAATTACCATTTGGAGCATCAACTGCATTTGCTACATTGACATCATCTATAGCACCAGCAGCATCAGATGTACCTACTGCATCGGTAGCACAAGATGCATCAGTAGCACCAGGTGCATCCGTTGTGTCAACTGTATTCACGTCGTCAACATCATCTATAGCACCAGCAGCATCAGATGTACCTACTGCATCGGTAGCACAAGATGCATCAGTAGCACCAGGTGCATCCGTTGTGTCAACTGTATTCACGTCGTCAACATCATCTATAACATCTACTACATCTACCACATCGGCACCATCAACACCCAGTCATCCTTGTTTGAGATGCCGAGCTGAGGAAGACCAGATTTATTCCCTCATTAGTGAGGAGGAGACTTATGTCACTGCCGTCCGTGAGGCATTGTCCAATGACACCACACCACAGGTTGTTCCTGAGTACCTCTTCACAGGGGACATGGAGAGGAGTGACTACATACGTAGGGATAGAAAGTGTGAGCAAAGGGATGCATAGGAGTGATTGTGTGCACTATCTCAGTGCTCCCTTGGCTGAGATAGTGGTTGTGTGCACACAACCACTCCTCTGCATCCCTTAGCTCACACTAAGATACGGAGCACTATCTCAGTGCTCCCTTGGCTGAGATAGTGGTTGTGTGCACACAACCACTCCTCTGCATCCCTTAGCTCACACTAAGATACGGAGCACTATCTCAGTGCTTCCTTGGCCAGATGAGGCATATAGGAGCTTGTTAGAAAGCTGTGATGATTTAGTTTCTCACTCAAGAGTTCATTCAGATATTTGCGATCTCATCTAAACCTACATTTGCTTCCGTAATTTCTGTCTGTGCAACCTGCAACTCCCTCTTACACACAGTTGGTCCTGCCTAGGTGGCTCTTGGTGAGCCTGATCACTTCCCTGAGGGCTGCCCCAGTTTACATCAGTTGCATCAGAGCTAGAACAAGGCCTTGCATCATCCTTAAGGTATTCCTTGTACCCTGTGTTGTGAGAGAGCCGTTTGTGGACTGAGTCTTGCACTGCCATGGCGACATCCGCTTCTGTGGTGGCTGGCGTCAACATCACCAAGTTCAAAGGCAAAAATTCTTTAACTGGAGCATCAACATGAAGATGGTGATGATGGAGATTGGACTCTGGAGCCTTGTGAGTGAGGAGGATCTGGCTCAGTCCTCTCTCTCACTTGATGAGGCCCGTATCCATCGCGAGAAGCGCGACCGCGCCCTTGCCACATCTACTTCTACCTCGCGGAACGATAGCAACTCCTTGTCCGTGGCTTCTTCAGGCCAAAGGAGGCTTGGGAAAATCTTGAATCCAGTTATGCTTCCAAGTCAATCCTCATGAATATGCAGCTGCATTATCACTTTCACATTGTGAAGATGGATGAGCCTGGATCTATGATTGACTACATCAACATTGTGGTGTCTCTCTCCGACCAGCTTTCTGAAATTGAGGACACGCAAGGAGCGTGTGCTCATGCTAACCATCCTCTCCGGCCTTCCTAGCAGCTACACTCCTCTCATTTTTTCCCTGGATCAGCGTGGCGACAAGCTCTCCCTCAACGATGTGGAGGAGAGCCTACTGTTGGAGGAGGAGCAACACAAGGGAGAGGAGGGTAGAAGCGGACTGGATGTCTCTCTCATCACCAACTGTGGTCATGGGGTTGGTGCTGCACCAACGAGGAGCAATGGTGGAGGAGGGGAAGAAAAAGGGGAACTGTCATTATTGCAAGAAGCCGGGCCATTGGGTACGTGAATGCTTGAAGATGAAGGCGGACCTTGCAGCTAGAGTGGGAGCGTAAAAGCAGTCCGGCGCTTCTGTGAATGCAGTAGATTGGGAGAGTGAATTCATGACAACCATCTGGATAATGCACGTCTCCGACAACACTCCCTTGTTCTGTATCATGGACTCGAGAGCCACACGGAACATGACATGTCGCCAAGAGTGGTTCATTGTCAACACCGCCATTGAACCTTATCGACTGTACATGGGGGACAACCATGCGCAAATGGGATTGGGGAGGGTGAGATTGTGTTTTGTGCTTTTGTTGAGGGTAAGCACATGGAACGTCATGTGAAGGGGGTACTCCATGTTCCGGGGCTGGCAGCTAACCTCCACTCTCTCTCATCTCTTATCGCCGAAGGCATGCAAGTTCACTTTGAGAATGATGGCTACACCATCCTTGCTCGTACAGTCCGTGTGCTTGCAAAAGCGGACAAGGAAGATGGAGTTTACCATCTCTATGTGGCATCAGGGAAGGAAGCTGACTAAGCGTTGGCAGCAAGAGAGGAAAAACACGATATCGGCCTGTGGCACCGCCGGCTTGGTCACCTCGGCTTTGGTGCAATCATCTTCATGGAGCAGATGGTCCGTGGCCTGGAGCTCAAGGGAGTGAAGCAGCCAAGAGCATCGGCTTGTGAGAGGTGCATTGAAGGGAAGCAAGCCCGTTCTCCTTTTGTGGGGGAAGGAAAGGGGGTGGCTGAGCTTCTCTCACTCGTCCACTCTGAATTTTGCTCCCCCATTGCATCTCAATCCTTGTCCGACAAGTTGTACTTTGTCACGTTCATTGGTGACAAATCGAGGAAGACGTGGGTGTCCTTCCTGGCTGGAAAATATGAGTGTTTTGATGCTTTCAAGGTGTGGATTCCTACTGCACAGAATGAGAGTGGTAGACGGTTGAAGGTGCTTCGCACCGATGGTGGAGGAGAGTACCTCTCCAATGATTTCTGCAACTTCCTCAAGCGTTCCATGATCAGGCACGAGGTCATTCTACCTAGAACACCACAACTGAATGCACAAACCGTAGACTCATGGAGCGTGTTCGCAGCATGCTCCAAGACACGGAGCTCCCGTCAACCTTTTGGACATAAGCGGAAAACACTGTTTTTTACCTGAAAAACCGGAGTTCCACGCGCGCCGTGCTGCTGATGACATTGGAGGAGGCGTAGAAGGGACGCAAGCCAATCGTGACATACCTGAAAGTATTCAGGTGTGGCGCATTCGTACACATGCTTGCCGGCAGCCGTAACAAGCTGGACATGAAGTCGGTGAAGGCCGCCTTCCTCGGCTACGACACCATGGGATGCCGTGACGTGGTCTTTCAAGAGGATGTGAAGGATTGGACTTGGAGCCCTACGTCTGCAGGTCCAGTTGCTCCCGCACTTGTACTTGAAGTAGGAGAAGAGACGATAACAGAAGAGGGTGGTGCGGAAGATGGTGGTGATAGCGGCATCAACAAGGAAGTGGATGGAGCGGAGAAGGAGAAGGATCAACAGCCGATTCTGACAAAGAGGAGTAGCAAAGAAATGTACAACAACTGCCACAAAGATCCGCGTGCCTCAACAAAGGTGCAAAGGATAGTGGGGAGCAGCTACGACTGTCTGAGAGGCCTACAAAGAAGCAGATGCAACAAGGGGAGTGGCTGAACGTGTGCACCTTTCCAACACCAACAGAGTCATCTGACCTTGAGCTCCTTTTCCTCACCGTTACTGGTGACCCAGCCACCTTCACCAAAGCCAAGCGCAGAACCGAGGCGGCAGATTAGCGTGCCGCATCAAACAAGGAGTATGGTACACTCATGAATAACGTCACCTGGACCCTCGAGGAAGCTTAACATGGCAACCGGGTGATCGGGTGCCGGTGGATCTTCAGGCGCAAGCATGGTGCGGATAGTCATGTGCTTAGGTACAAATCATGGCTGGTTGCAAAGGCGTATGCACAGACTGAGTTTACAATGAGAAATTTGCATCTGTCACAAAGTTCCCATCCATACGAGGGATCCTCACTCTTGCTGCTGCTATGGACTGGGAGGTGCACCAAATGAATGTGACATGTGCATTCTGAATGGTCATCTCAAGGAAGATGTATACGTAGAGCATCCGGAGGGGTATGTGGTGGATGGAAAGGAGGATTTGGTGTGCAAGCTTGTGAAGACCCTCTACTGTCTGAAGCAAGCACCACGAGCATGGTACCACGAGATGGATGAGCAGGTGGCTGGGCTTGGTTTTCTGCGTAGTGAAGCTGGCCATGCTGCCTATGGGTGCCTGCAAGAGGCAGGCCAGGTCATCATCTTGCTCTATGTTGATGATCTGCTCATTAAATCTGACTCCATGTGTCTTTTGGACGATGTGAAGCAGTCCCTTGTTGCCAGGTTTGACATGAAATACATGGGAGAGCTCAGTTACTACCTTGGCCTTCAGGTCAGGCGCGACTGGCAGCAGCAGGATTTAGAGTTATCGTAGAGCATGTACGTGAGGGACATTGTCAAGCGCTTCAACATGGCAGGAGCGCGCAAAGCCGCAAAACCATTTGAATTGGGAGCAAAGATGAGCATGCCGTAGACTCCCCATGGCATGCAAGAGAGCAGCCGCATGGAAGCATTGCCGTACCAAGCAGCAGTTGGGAACCTCGTGTATGCAACAGTTGGCACGCGCCTTGACATCAGCCAAGCAGTGGGAGTTCTCAGAAAGTTTTGCATGGATCCGGACGTACCACATTGGTAGGCGGTTGAGCGTGTGCTGTGCTACCTCGACAACAACAGCAGCCTTTTCCTCAACTTTAACGGAAAAAATAGCCCCATCCTCATCGGCTACAGCAATGCAGATTGGGGAGGTAATCTGGACATAAGGAGGTCGACCAGTGGGTTCGCATTTGTGCTTCAGGGAGGTGCAATCAGCTGGAGGAGCAAGAAACAAGAGTGTGTCACCCTCTCCTCCACCGAACCAGAGTACATCGCCATGAGTGCAGCAGCAAAGGAAGCCGTGTGGCTGCTTGAGCTGCTGGAAAGCCTTGGACAGTAGCAGACCAGAGTAACTATAATTTACTGTGACAACATGAGCGCCATTGCTCTGACCAAGAATGCAGAGTTTCACGCCTGCACCAAGCACATCGACCTGCAGTACCATTTCATCTGCGAGCTCGTGGCGAAGCACGTGGTGCAGATCAAATTCTGCCCTTCAAGCATGATGTTGGCAGCCTTCCTGACCAAGATGCTGGCAGTACAGCACTTTCAGCAGCTGAGAGGACAGTGCCGACTTGTGTGATCTTTTTTCTCGCAAAGTGGGAGAATGATGGAAATGAGGGTGCCAAAAAGTGACAAATATAGATTACTCGATAAAAATTATCTGGCATAACAGTTGCATAGAGGATGTTTTACAGGTTCCAATGCACTCCACGGAACTCAATTTGTAGTTCGTTTGAGTGAGAAATGGAATTCCAAAGTTTGGAGATCATGGGTCGGTTTCAAGTGACCACCTGAGCACTTTCAGCACAAAAGGCAGCAGAATTATTGGCCAGGACGGCTGAGAGCAACCTTCAAGGAGAAAATACGGCTGTAGGGCCTCCACGTGCCTTCAAGGAAAGACCACTCCATGATTATTGGCCGTGCAAGTCGTTGAAGACATAATTTTCATCCAGCTAGGTTAGGAGGGTGTGCTAGAGGGTCAACTCTGATAGAGTGTATCTCAGTGCTCCCTTGGCTAAATGAGGCATACAAGGGCTTGGTAGAAAGCTGTAATGATATACTTTCTCACTCAAGCGTTGATTCAGATATTCACATTTTTTGAAAGCCTACATTTTCTTCTGTAATTTCTGTCATTGCAACCTGCAACTCCCTCTCACACACAATTGGTCCTGCCTAGGCGGCTCTTGGTGTGCCTGATCACCTCCCTGAGGGCTGCCCCAATTTACATCACTCAGGAGCATCACGCCAAGATGCGTGAGCATGCCTCTCTTCTCCATGATAATTTGGCCGTAGCTCAGGAGTATATGCAAAATTTTGAGTGTGCCATTGATGTACCAACTGCACCGACGAGCGCCACAGACACAGAATCGGCCTCGTCCTCATCCTCTACTTCAGGAGCATACACCACCATCTTCTCCGCACCCATAGTATTAGAGTCTGCTAGTTGGGACCTCTGGTAGCTGCTAGATATGAGGGAGTTAGCCTCTCTCTCCTCTCCCGGCAATGGAGCATTCGGCATCATATTTTCCACCCCTACACCCTCTGTGGCCGATGAGAATGATACCCTAGACCCTGTCATATGGGATCTCTGGCAGCTTCCATATTTGTGAGGTGAGGCCAAAGTACGTTTTGCACACCAATCTAGAGTTGGTGAGTGCTAGGCATTAGACAATGCATGAGTGAGTTGTTCACATGGTAGCTATGTTAGCTTCATCCTCATTTATTTGACGATGATTTCACATCTATAACTACTCTCATGAGTAGCCATTTCTTCATTGTTCTTTCCAGGATCGGTTGAGCAAGAGGGGGGTGTATTGTTCCCTGCAGGCGACAGTTTTGTCGCCTTCTGCATGTAGGATGGCATAGTTAACTGGGCACATCTTCTCTCATTGAGGAGGAGTGTACTTATAATCCCAGCTAGCACCTTGTTCACAGCTCTTGCGGCCCAGAGTGAGTGTTAGTGTTTGGGCTTTGAGCTGTCTGATTTTCATGCACTCGTGTATGAAGTGGGAGCTTCCTAGTTTGTGCTGATTCTTCTCTATTAGCTACATTTGTCCTTTGACACACATGGTGCATTCTAGCCACGTAGTTCACCCATGCATGTTTTATAGAGTACTCTCGGTGGTCGGGACCCAGACACTTGGTGGTTTGAGCCAGTTCTCCGGGAGACCCCAAAGATATTTACCGCATGTTGTCTCTGATAGGTTGTGTACTATCTGTGTGGTCAAGACCACTGTACACAACCATCGTGTACCCGGGTACACTGTGATTTGCATGGGTACCTTGGGAGACCCAGCACAAATTGATCGAGTCTTTGTTGAACTTCTGTTAGACATGTGTAGTCTGCATGTGGATGAGAACCAGACACCCGATTACATGTTCCAGCGTCTCGGGAGGCCTCAACTCGCCTAGCTTGCTAGTTGGTGATGCTAGTGTGTCACCTGAGGGTTTGGATGTGTTTGGGGCATATTGGACATTTTCTTCACAGTCGAGACCCGGGCACATGGTTGACTGTTCTAATGCCTCAGGCGACCTCCAGTATATGGTTTCATGTTCTGTGACATGTGTATTCCCAGTCTATGCCATTTGGTGCGACGGGGATGACGGGGCCTTGTGGACTAGCCGCTAGTTTCCCCAATGCATAAGCTCTATGTTGGGCTCATTGTAATTCTCTCCATGATTAATAGTCTATGCGTTTGAGACTTAGCCAAATCTTGGTGCTCTCATTTTCCCGCTTACCACCAAAGCTCAAGTCACATCCAGCATGGAACTGCATGTCCTAGACTAATTTTAGCCTTGCTCGCAACTCGAGTGAGGCCGAGTTCGTTGTACTCGTTGCAGGTACGTGTAGAAACATGTGCCTTTTTTGCATGCTTCAACAGTTACATGTCCCCATCCGGTGCATCACTATGAGCTACGATAATCAGAGCACAAAGGCAATCGCTGAGCATGATGACATGTATCATTCTTGTATGAATCACATCAGCATTGAGCATCACTTTGTATGCGAGCACATTCTACGGAAGAAGTTGAGGTTGTGTTATGGGTATCGCCAGTCGAGGCGGTGTTTTCATCACTGTAAAGGCATCAAACACCTTGTCTAAGGCCATGATTGTAATTCAATTAAGAAGCAATGCAGGTTTGGTCCAAGAACTGTGTCATGTGGTGTAAGGACCAGAAAAATACGGCCGGGCAAAGTTGGGTTGTGCGCGTCCAGAAAATGGCCAGGAGCACCGGTTCGACCCTAACGAGGCAAAACGACTTTCTCGCCCACTACAGCCAAACTGCCCTAAATGGACGCTTAGCCAATGAGGCAAGGTTCATTGGTGGCCATGGAAGATTTGGGATGGCGGCTGGAGGAACATTCGCAAGCAACGACGTTTCGGGTGGCTGTGGCGGTGCTATCAGCAGCAATCACGCGTAGAGCACTCAAACGGCCATAACACAACCGTTTCTCCACAGATTGAGGTGTCCTTTGATAAATTTGAAAGCTTGTGGTGTGTACTACAAAATGCATGTATTATATGCATGAGTGCGCCTTGGTGGAGGGCTTTGGAGCACTGAGGGGTTTTCGGCTGGCTCATAGGGGCTAGTACATAAGGAAACCTAGGGGTTGTTCTAGGCATGCCAATATGACCCAAGAATTTTTACATTTGCCATGTACTGATACATCAAGTTGAAGGATTCACTCCTTGCCCAACTCTCCTTGTATTCCAAGCATTTCCTTGCAAACGTCTATTCGTTCCTACAACTCTTCCACAGCGCACCTTGGTGTAAACGTCGCCGGTAGAGTCTCACGGTGGGAACCTCAGTCACTAGCAGAGGTCTTGCTGCTAGGAGAGGGTCGTGCGGCATCTCAAGGGTTAGCCCACACACCAAGGGGTCAAGGATTGGGAGGGTTATCCCAAGGGATCGGCGTATGACCATCACGCCGGGTACCCCTCGGTCCACATGTGGTATCAGAACGCATGGTCATTCGCTTGGCTTTGAACAGATCCAAGGGAACGAGCAGATCCGCCACACTACGTTTGGCTAGAAATTTTCTTGTCACGACTGAAAGCATGGCAGCGGCAGCATACGACCAAGCCTTCCTCATGGAGGAGTTCCGGCGTGCTCTTGACAAGTTGTACCAAGAGAACCAGCAGTTGCGTGTGGAGGTTGAGGCGAGGTACGTCGGCCAAGCGAGCAGTGCGTTGGAGGTTGTCGCATTGGCATCAGCACCTACCTTTTAGTGGCTCAAGCTGAAGGATCCAGAGTTTTATACCAGCAGGGACAATGCGTGGGAGTGAATCTGTACTTCACGGCGATGGGTGTTTTCATGGGAGAAGATGCCACGAGACTGGAGTATGCACCTATGCTGCTCCGAGGAATGTCGATGTACTGGTGTCGGCATTATGTCGGTGGAACACCGATGGGTTGCCGGACGGGCTTGGGACCGGGCAACGGCTTCAGCCATTTCTGGTTCTACCATTGGGACGGGAAGTGCAGCTTGGTGCGCGGGTGTTGACGGAGAAGCCAGAGACGTGGGACCAGTTCGAGACCGTGCTCCAGGCGCGTGTTTGACCTCCTCAATGGCAGCAAAGATACATGTGACAAAATCAAACACGTCAAGCAAGACGAATCGGTCCAGGACTAGATCTCATGCTTCATGGCATTGGTGGCACACTTCAACGACCTCTCGGACACGGAGGCTTACGACCGCTACCATGACTACTAGAAGCCGTACATCCAACGAGAACTTGCGGTTCTTGGGTTGCAGACCTTTATAGAGCTAGTTTTGGTAGTAGAACGCTTCAACTCAGCCGACTATGATGCAAGCCGCAGTGGATTTGCAGGAAAATCTTGGGTAGAGCAGCCAGATCAGGTTGTGCCCATGGAAGTGGATGCGATCCAAGGGAACCGGCGGGGTTTGGATAGGCAACATGGACCAAGGGCCAAATTTTGGTGCTGCGGCAAGGAGGGTAATAGCAGGAAGGACTACCCCAAGTGCAAGGCAAAGCAGGGCATTGGGCAACATCAGTGAGGGACAGGTTTTATACTATTGTACATTCTTCATCCACAAAATCAGCACCAGTCCGGAATGGTGTTTGCATTCTATGGTGCTATTTTTTTGCTGTTGCGGGTTGAAGGAGGACCTGGCACTACTAGGGCTCGCCCTAGAGCTGGTTCTTGGGATTCCGGTTTTGGGATTCTAGGGGTCGGAGGAAGCTCCGCGGTCTATTGGTTAGCTGCGCGGGTTACAACTTCTACGAAAACTTGACTGCAAGGAGGAGGCTGACATCGCGCCATGGAGGGGGCATTGGCGGTGAAGCAGATGTATTTATTGGTCAAGCACCTATCCATATGGATAGGTGCTTCCTCTTGTCAAGCAACCTATCCATATGGGTGGTACTGCGTGCAGTGTGTTTCTTTGTATGTGCCCAATGGATGACTAATTCTTCTTCATTGACCGGGACTGGTTGCATGCTTGGAGTCCGGGACCGGTTTGGTCGTGAAGGAGACAGGATCTCACTTTGCCACATCGGCAAAGTGAGGATGAGGCATTGCGTGGGGCTAACCGAAGCCACTAGCAATAGTTTGGCTGCTAGGAGAGTGTCATGCGGCTCCTCATGATGCAACGGTGGATGCTACGACTGGTAGAAAAGCACTCAAAGGCCAAGGGGGTTCTGGTGGATGAAGGTGTTGCTCGATCGCAACAACTACAAGTTCGGAAACGACCCCTCGACCAGTGTTGGTGACGGTTTGGCCACACATGAGACTCTTTCTATACCACTGGAATGGAAAAGGGTGGCAGCTCCCTGTGAATACACAAGTGCCAGATCCCCAAAGCCACAGCGTTACCGAGAGCACACCGTAACGGCGCGCCTCAGAGGGAGGGGCGGGTAATGTTATGGGGAGGCGGTCCTTCCATCACTCCACAGGCACCAGACACCTTGTTTGAGGCCATGATTTCAAATTTTTGTGAAAAACTGTGCAGGTTTGGCCCAAGAATCGGGTCATCTGGTGCAAGGAAGAGAAAGATACGGCCGGGAAAAGTTAGCTGGTGCGCATCCGGAAACTGGAAAAGAGCACAGTTTCAACCCCAACGAGGCGGATCAACTTTCTCACCCACTGCAACCAAAGCACCCCCAAAATGGACGCTTAGCCAATGAGGCAAGGTTTATTGGTGGCCATGGGTGCTTGGGTATGGCGGTTGGAGGCACATTCACAAGCAAGGATGCTTCGGGTAGCCGTGACCTTCGCTGCCAGTGCTGCCAGTGACAGTCACTCATGGAGCACTCAAATAGCCATAACTTAGCCGTATTTCCACGGATTGAGGCATTCTTTGGTGCGTTGGAAAGCTCGCGGCACGTACTACACAATGCATGTGTTATTTTCATGAGTACACCTTGGTAGAGTGCTTCAGTGTGCCGAGGGGTTTTGGGTTGGCTCATAAGGACTGGTACATAAGCCCAGGGGTTGTTGTAGGCATGCCAATCTGACCCAAGACTTTGCACATTTGCCTTGTACTGATACATTAAGTCTAAGGATTCATTCCTTGCCCAAATCTCCTTGTACTCTAAGCATTCCCTTGCACATGTCCATTCGATCCTACAAGTCTTCTGCAACGTACCTTGGTGCAAACGTCACTTGGAGAGTTGTACGGCAGGAACCTCAGTCACTAGCAGCGGTCTTGCTGCTAGGAGAGGGTTGTGTGGCATCTCAAGGGTTGGCCCACACACCAAAGGGCTTGGTGTGTGACCATCACACCGGGCGCCCCTCGGTTCACATGTTGTCTGCGTCGATACTCATCAGCAACGTGTAGATTTTCTCGCCAAAGCACTCTACAGCCGCATGTTCATGACGGTTGTGCATGTTTTTGGTCTGCAGTGTGCTCGTGATGCTTGTGATTGATGTGTATTTGTCTCTTCTACTCATGAGTCATGGTCTCCACTGACATGGGTGCGCATCGTTCTAGCTCTCTTGTGTGTGTGGACTGTTTTATGTGGGTCATGGGGGAGTATTGGTTTCGGGTGAAAGACATGAAAGTGGCCTCTTGACTCTGTTCACACACACACACACACACACACATACACACACACATACACACACACATACACACACACATACACACACACATACACACACACATACACACACACATACACACACACATACACACACACATACACACACACATACACACACACATACACACACACATACACACATACATATACACACACACACACACATACACATACACACACACACACACACATACACGTAAGCACACACACACACACTCACGCATGCACGCACGTATCCACGCATGCACCCACGTGTTGTAATAGCATGCACCTTGTCCACTGCCTAGCTAGCTAGCTACACATACAGACAAGGCATGTACTGCTCTGTGGAGTACGTCCCCTTGGTCTGTTCTGAGATGGGCCAGGAATGCACTGCCCATAATGGGTATGTGCCCTGTGGCACATCATAAGAACCATACCTTTTTGGCATGGTTGAAGAGGCACCGAAGTCTTAACAAGAGTTTGCGGGTTCAACCGGACGGCCACAATTTTATTTGTGGCCAAAACTGGGACAGGAAGCTTACTAGATCCTGGTTTGAGGATGACACTTGGCGGTCTAAGGACGCGCCAAGTAGGACTCTAGGTTGAGGTTGGCTCCAGTGGAGCCACTACAAGCAAAAGCTTTAGCAAAGCTCTGCAAGTAACAAAGCCTGTACCTTGCATGCATCCATTAACAATTCTTGCCTTTGAGACTCCTCACAGATTGTCCAACCAAAGGTAGACACTAAAGACCAACATGCGGACTTCGTGAGGTTGCAAACCAAACGAACCTAAAGTGTGGATCCCTCGTTCGAGGGTGATATGTTATCTTGGTTGTAATACCAAGAGCGGTTGGCGGCCTCCCATGTTGGGACCCGTTTTCTAGACCGTTTCTATCCGGCGCATTGACAAAGGGTTATGGGCCCACACTTCTGGTTCTAAGGCACGCTTCCAAGACCGACTAGCGCGTGGTCTTGCAGGGCGCACAGGTACAACAGTTAGACAAAGATCGGACGGCTCCAATCTGCTCCATCGGCTCCATCGGCTTCTTTAGGTAGGGTGCGCGCACGTGGCGGACTAGGGGACAAGGAACAGCTCTTTCCATGTTGGAAAAGACCCTCGAGCCCCAACGGGATTAAGCTCTACCCCTTTTTAGAAGGTGGTACGACTCCGAGTCCGTTCTCTCACGACAGCACCATCGCCTTAGGCGATCATCGGCGAGAGGGGTATGCAACGGAACCAACTGCACCTTTGACAACGGTCCCAGTCAGCAGCCTCATCAGCCTCATTGGCCTCAATGAAGCAGAGTAGCAGCGAAGCAGAGAAGACCAGCAACCGCAGGAAATGGCGGATCCGACTCATGCCTGCCTTGAGGCGGGTATGTCCAAATTCACGAGGACAGGATTTCCCTTATGGAAATGGCATTTTGAGATTTTCATGAACGTGCATGGCTACCTCGACATCCTATAAGGGACCGAGACAGCACCCGCCGATGCGACGGTGACGACGCATGCGGCTGACCTTGCGGCATGGACGATGAAGAACAACATGGCTCTCGCCATACTTGTGACGTCCATCAACGAGACTCAACACTCCCACATCACATGATACACGTTGGCTGCCGAGGCCTACGCAAAGCTCTCACGCGTGCATCAATCGAATGCCCTAGCAAACCGACTCTTCATCTTCCAACGGTTTATGTCAATGAGGGTGAGCAAAGGAGAATCGATACCCGCATTTTTGCAGTCGTTCGACAACGTGCTGCAAGAGGTCCAGTAAATAGAATGGAAGCTCGACTCCAACATGCGTGCCATGATCCTTCTAATGGCGCTGCCGGAAAGTTGGGGGTCTTTGATTACCGTATTTGGCGGTTGGAAGGAGGCGGATCTGATGTATGAGGCTGTCGCCAAACACGTCCGCAACGAGTCCATGCGACGCAGTGGTAGTGAGGCAAATATCTCAGCATATGCCTCTCACTTCGGTGGACAAGGTGCAAGCTCTCGCTCCAATCAAGGCAACAGCAGAAGCGGTGGCGGTGGAGGGAAAGGCAACAGTGGCGGGAAGAGTTCCAAGAAGCCCGGCAACTGTCACAACTGTGGCAAGGCTGGGCACTGGGCTAGGGACTGCCGTAGTCCCAAGAAAGAAGGTAGGAACAAAGGTGGGAAGGAGAAGGAGCTCACCAACATGATGGCTAGGGGGCTGCCCATGAAGGCGGCAGCGATCCTTAGGCCCGGGGCATTCGCCCTTGACTCGGGCACCAACCACCACTCATCAAAAGAGAAGGGTGGATTTGTCTCCATGGACGAATCTGTCATGCGCATCAAGTGTGCAAACGGCAGCGTCGTCCAAGCCATGGGCGAAGGGGACAAGGTGATAACGTTCAACGTGAACGGTACGGAGAAGGCAGTCAACCTTCAAAAGGTGGTGTACATGTCCTCCTTCGCAGCCAACTTGCTGTCTGTCTCACAAATCACCGACAACAACATGCAGTTCACCAACAAGGAAGCGGTGGCCCTAAAAAACGAGGACATCCAGATTTTTTACACCAAAGACGATCACATGCTTCAAGTTCCAAGAGCCGACGACCTCTACGTACTTCAAACAAAAGTCACCAAGGCGTCGGATGAGGGACTTGCATGTGNAGCTCTCACGCGTGCATCAATCGAATGCCCTAGCAAACCGACTCTTCATCTTCCAACGGTTTATGTCAATGAGGGTGAGCAAAGGAGAATCGATACCCGCATTTTTGCAGTCGTTCGACAACGTGCTGCAAGAGGTCCAGTAAATAGAATGGAAGCTCGACTCCAACATGCGTGCCATGATCCTTCTAATGGCGCTGCCGGAAAGTTGGGGGTCTTTGATGACCGTATTTGGCGGTTGGAAGGAGGCGGATCTGATGTATGAGGCTGTCGCCGAACACGTCCGCAACGAGTCCATGCGACGCAGTGGTAGTGAGGCAAATATCTCAGCATATGCCTCTCGCTTCGGTGGACAAGGTGCAAGCTCTCGCTCCAATCAAGGCAACAGCGGAAGCGGTGGCGGTGGAGGGAAAGGCAACAGTGGCGGGAAGAGTTCCAAGAAGCCCGGCAACTGTCACAACTGTGGCAAGGCTGGGCACTGGGCTAGGGACTGCCATAGTCCCAAGAAAGAAGGTAGGAACAAAGGTGGGAAGGAGAAGAAGGAGCTCACCAACATGATGGCTAGGGGGCTGCCCATGAAGGCGGCAGCGATCCTTAGGCCCGGGGCATTCGCCCTTGACTCGGGCACCAACCACCACTCATCAAAAGAGAAGGGTGGATTTGTCTCCATGGCCGAATCTGTCATGCGCATCAAGTGTGCAAACGGCAGCGTCGTCCAAGCCATGGGCGAAGGGGACAAGGTGATAACGTTCAACGTGAACGGTACGGAGAAGGCAGTCAACCTTCAAAAGGTGGTGTACATGTCCTCCTTCGCAGCCAACTTGCTGTCTGTCTCACAAATCACCGACAACAANATGCAGTTCACCAACAAGGAAGCGGTGGCCCTAAAAAACGAGGACATCCAGATTTTTTACACCAAAGACGATCACATGCTTCAAGTTCCAAGAGCCGACGACCTCTACGTACTTCAAACAAAAGTCACCAAGGCGTCGGATGAGGGACTTGCATGTGCCACAAAGACAGTGGCACCAGAGCCAAAGGATGCACCATTGGCGACCATTGCGGCCGCCACATCAACCAAGGACACTAATGCTGAGCTGTGGCACCGGCGATTTGGCCATGTGGCCAACAGCACGCTGCAGAAAATGCAAGAGCAAGAGATAGTCCGCGGAATGGAAGGGTGCACCATGAAGCATGGCAAAGGGTGTACATTGTGTGAACCATGCCTCCAAGCGAAGGCAAAGAAGAAGCCGTTTGGGAGAGGAGGTCAACGAGCAGAGCATGTCTTGGAACTAATACATAGTGACGTGTGTGGAACCTTCTGTACACCATCTAACGGAGGAAACAAGTACTTCCTGATCTTCATCGACGACCACAGCCAAAAGTTGTGGATCTACTTCCTCAAAACAAAGGAAGAGGTCAAGGAGAAGCTCCTCGAGTTCGTCGCCATGGTGGAGCGGCAAACGTCCAAGAAAGTGAAGATGCTCCGAAGTGACAACGGGGGTGAGTACGAGGCATGCAAGCCTTGGCTCAAGCATCATGGCATCCTCCACGAGAAAACCACCCCTTACATCCCCCAAAGCAATGGCGTTGCCAAGAGGATGAACCAGACCCTACTCGGCATGATGCGAAGCATGCTCTTTGACACCAAGCTCCCACCTCACTTTTGGGCTGAAGCAGCAACAACGGCTTGCTACCTCTTGAACCTCACACCAGCGACCACCTTGCAGAAGCGTGGAAAGGAGCAGGACAAGCAGCTGAAGACCCCACAGGAAGCATGGTCGGGAAAGAAACCTAACGCATCTCATCTGAAGGTGTTTGGGTCAACTGCATGGGTGAAGATCCAGTCGGGAGAAGTTGGAGGCAAGCTGGACGCACGTTCCAAGAAGTGCTTCATGATTGGGTATGACACAACACACAAAGCCTATCAGCTTTGGGACCAGGCAGCAGGCAAGCTCGTAAGGAGCCACGATGTCGTGTTCGATGAACGCACCCTTGGAAAGGGAGAGCTGCTTGACCCGATCCTCGCTCCCAAAGGGGGAGAGTGGATAGTGTTGCTTGAGTCCAGAGACCAAGCACCCGACAACTGGCTCGCTTTGCCAGCAGGTGGTGGGAATGGGAGAGTAGCTGCGGAGGATGACGTAGCATCAGACATGGACGCAGATAGCAAGGCGTCCGGAGCTTCCGAGTCTGACTTGGAGTCTGACGAAGACAACGACGACGACAAACCACCACCTGTGGAAGCACCAGCACCAAAGCAAGAAGCCGCACAAGCACCCCGGCGCAGTTTACGACCAAAGAAAGCACCTTTGCGATATGAGGATGATTGGACCGGCCTTAGCTGGTCGTGCATGGCTCAGGGAGAGCCATCCACAGTGGCGGAGGCGATGAATGGCCCAGATGTGGCCAAATGGAAGGAGGCAATGGACAGCGAGTTCGCGTCCATTGCTGAGAACGGCATGTGGGTGCTGGTGGATAGTCCCGACAAGGCCCACGTGGTGGGATCCAAGTGGGTCCTCCGAGTTAAAAAGAAGCAAGACGGGAGCATTGACAAGTTCAAGGCAAGGGTAGTGGCTAAGGGGTTCTCTCAATGCCCAGGCTCCGAGTATGATGAGACGTTCACGCCCGTTGTGACCTTTGCCTCCATCCGCTCTCTTCTTGTCATTGCAACCGCAAAGAACCTAGAGATACACCAGATGGTCGTCAGGACAACTTTTCTTTATGGGAAGCTTGACAAGGAAGTGCTGATGGAGGTGCCCGAAGGAGTCAAAGCTCCCAAGGGCAAGGTGTGAAAGTTGGTGAAAGCGCTCTACGGGCTGAAACAGGCCCCAAGGATGTGGTACAAAGAGATGGACGGTTTCATGACTGGTCTCTCCTTCGCGCATTGCCAGATTGACCCGAACGTGTACGTGCGCGATGGGAGAGGGCTGATGCTGGTTGCGCTGTACGTGGATGATATGATCATCTGCTCGTCTTCGGTCGAGCTGCTAGATGAGCTGAAGTCTGACCTCAGCAAAAGGTTCAAGATGAAGGACATGGGTCCTCGCGAGTACTACCTCGGGATCGCCATCCACCGCAACCGAGTAACAGGCACCATCGAACTCAACCAAACCAAATACATAGGTGAGGTACTGAAGCGCTACCACATAGAAGAGTGCAAACCTGTCAGCACCCCAGTGACGATCGATACGAAGCTGAAGGCCTCCATGTCGCTAAGCAATGATGTACAACAAAGGGAGATGCAAAACATCCCCTACCAGTCCGCCGTGGGTAGCATCATGTACGCCATGGTAGGGACTCGTCCGGACATCTGCCATGCTGTGGGACAAGTGAGCAGATTCGTGGCCAACCCTGGGCCACAACATTGGCAGGCAGTCAAGCGCATCTTGCGCTACCTACAGAAAACACGTCACATGGGCCTTGTCCTTGGAGGCCATGAAGGAACGGAACCCCTTTGCCTGAAGTGCTACACCGATGCTGACTGAGGAGGAAACCTCGACGATAGGAAATCCACCTCTGGATATGTGTGCATCTTGAATGGCGCTGCCATCTCATGGGCCAGCAGGAAGCATGATTGTGTTTTCGTGTCCATGGCTGAGGCAGAGTATGTTGCTCTGTCTGAGTTGTGCAAAGAGACTCAGTGGCTTCGCGGCCTCCTTGGCGAAATGACAATGCCATAGAAGGATGCCACAGTCATACAAGTGGACAACATGAGCGCCATCTCAATGGCTGAAGACGAGATCATCTCTCGGCGAACAAAGCACATCGGCATACGTTACCACTAATCACGTGACCTGGTCATGAAGAACGTGGTGGAATTGCAGCACTGCGGAATAAAGAGCATGCTTGCTGACTGCATGACCAAGCCGCTGGAGAGCGACTTGCACTATGCAGGCATTCGTGGATTCGGCATGAGGAGTGCGGCAGAGGAAGGTTGAGCCCCAAGGCATTGATGGAGCCCAGTAAGCGCCAGATGGACAGAGGTGCAAGGGAGAGATTTGTTGAAATAGTATGCACCTTGTCCACTGCCTAGCTGGCTAGCTACACATACAGACAAGGCATGCACTGCTCTGTGGAGTACGTCCCCTTGGTCTGTTCTGAGATGGGCCAGGAATGCACTGCCCATAATGGGTATGTGGCCTGTGGCTCATCATAAGAACCATACATTTTTGGCATGGTTGAATCGGCACCGGAGTCTCAAATGAGAGGTTTCGGGTTCAAACTCTGCAACGGCCGCAATTTTATTTGTGGCCAAAACTGGGACAGGAAGCTTCTAGGAAGCTTACTAGAGCATGGCTTGAGGATGACACTTGGCGGTCTAAGGACGCGCCAAGTAGGACTCTAGGTTGAGGTTGGCTCAAGTGGAGCTACTACAAGCAGAAGCTTTAGCAAAGCTCTGCAAGTATAATAGCATGTACCTTACATGCATCCATTTACAGTTCCTGCCTTTGAGACTCCTCACAGAGTGTCCAACCAAAGGTAGACACTAAAGACCAACATGTGGACTTCGTGAGGTTGCAAACCAAACGAACCTAAAGTTTGGATCCCTCGTTCGAGGGTGATATGTTATCTTGGTTGCAATACCAAGAGCGGTTGGCGGCCTCCCATGTCGGGACCCGCTTTCTAGACCGTTGCTATCCGGTGCATTGACACCACGCACGCATGCACGCACGCACGCACGTGCATACGCACACACGCACATACGCATGCACACATGCACACACGCACGCACGTATGCACGTATGCACGCGCATACGCACACATGCATGTACGCATGCACACATGCATGTACATACGCACACACATACGCACGCACGCATGCACGCGCGTACACACATACACACACACACACACATACACACACACACACACACACACACACACACACACACACACACACCATCATCATCACTCCAGGTGACTAAGCTGAAGTGAAGCTCGTGGACGGCGCACACATGATGAATGATTGACTGCTAGCGACTTAGCCATTTGTGCAAGAGAGGCAATGACAGCTTTCAAACAAAATGTGCTTGAGATCCTAATCATTGTGATCAGCATGACATGCTTTGTTTTCGCTTAGTATGATATGGAGCAGCATATGATAGGCAAGCATGCACCCACAAACGCTCATGGTCGATGTGGCTGACATTGTTTTAGTTATGTATGCTAGCAGGATCGTTGTATAGTGATGGTGGGTTCCTCATCCTACGGGACCACAGAACCGGTTTATCCTGGAGTGTTAGGTGTTGGTGTATGGGCTTTGGCATGACACCCTTTTGAGGACGACGAGGTTACTTGGGGTATGGCGCGATGCTATGGTCGAGGTTATGCTGGTCGAGACCCGCACACCTGGTGAGTTCTACTGGTGTGATGTAGAGACCCATTGCCTCCATGTGTTATGTATGATCCATGCAAGGTTATGCTGGTCGAGACCCGCACACCTGTTGAGTTCTACCGGTGTGACGTAGAGACCCATTGCCTACTTGTGTTATGTTTGATCCATGCATGATTTCGTCGAGACCCGGACACCCAGAGACATCTTCCGGGGTCACAAGGAGACCTTGTTTCTCTGTCTCTCTTCCATGATGTTTGACACGTACGTGTATGATTAGCTTTGTGCATGGTCAAGACCCGGACATTTGGTGGGATGCACCATTGTCATGAGGAGACCCTCTGCTATGGTATGCTTGATCAGTGCTTGCTATGATTGGATGCCTGAGCCATCATCTCTTGCCTTCGCTCAGACATTGTTATGTTGACAGTTGTGTCAGCCAGGGGGAGTGTTGGTGTGTGTGGCTTCCACCCGTAATGAGCGACGGCAAGGAGAGGAGCGGTACAGAAGAGGGCAATGACATGGTCCCCGATGTGGACCCCTGAGACACCGGCGCGTCGGCAGGTGGTGGACCACCCACTAGGAGTTGACCGACGACTGCCCCAGCGTCGTGGATGCTTTCTCGGATCTTGTGCAATTCTTCTGTAGCCTATCCTTGATGCGGAAGCAGGTGGCGCTAGAGCACCGACGAGTGGTGGCTCCATCCACCAGCAGCTGCCGGAGAGCTGCCACGACGCCCTAGGTGCTTGTCGAGGTGCTTTGCGGTTTTTCTGCAGACGCTAGGGTTTTCTCAGTGGACTGGTTCTTGATCCTCATTTGCACGTTTTTGCATTTTCTGTCCACCGATCAGTGCCGGACTTATGCGTGTGACCAGTCGTAGTGTCCGGCTCGAGATTCTGCATCTCTAGGTTCAGACAGCGTAGCGTTCTGATTTGTCTACGCACAGTTACGGCCAAAACAATGTTTTTGGGTCGGTTTTAGGACAGACCTTGCACTGCCGCGTGCGACACCTGTCGTGCGCCGCGCTAGGTATTTATGCTGTGGATTTGTGATTTGTTATTACTCTCTACATGTGTTCATTAATGAAAGCACATTTGACACTGAGTCGTGTCGTCTAGCCAATCCCCTTGCCATTTCGCGTCCCACCTGTGTTGACGCCACGAGCTGATTGAGCGTTGATGCCCACTCAGTGGCAAGCGTGCTAGGAAGCTTCCTAGAATAATCTCATGGTGTCAGAGCAAACGAGCCACATCTCGTTGTGCTGTGCAACAGAGACGCAGTAGTAGTGAGTGGAAGCAGCGGCAGCCACCCATAGCAGCAGCATCAGATCCTGGAGAAACCCACCACGACTACGTTGCAGCAGAGCGGTAGAGGTAGTAGAGACAACGGCGGCAGCTACAAGCAACAACGGCCGTAGCAGCAATAAGCGGCGGGAAGCACCTGAGACGGTAGTGGCTACGGGTAGCACCCACTGTAGCAGCATCACCGGGTGGCAGCAGCAGCCGTTTCTGGCTACCGGTGTGTGCACACAAAAAAAAGACAAAAAAAAGGAGGAGGAGAAGCAGCTCGCGTGAGAAGCAACAACTTGTGGCAGCGGCGGCTATGAGTAGTTGCAGCACGCAATAGCAGCAACAACTTATAGTAGCGGCAGCGGGTAGCAGCCGTAGCAATAACAGCGGTGACGATCAGCTCCAGCGGCAGCTGCAGCAGGCGGTAGCAGCAAACAGCAACAACAGCAGTGAGCGATAGCAACAGCTAGCGGCTGTGAGCAGCAGCAGCAGGCGGTAGTGAGCAACAACAACAACAATAGCGGCAAGTAGCTGCAGCAGGAGCAACGACGTGCAGCAGGCGCATCGGTAGTAGTAGCAGCAGCGACGACGCCGGCGGGCCGCTACAGCGTGCAGCCGTAGCTGCTCACGCGGGCTGCACTAGCAGGAGCAGCCCGCGCAGTAGTGGCAGTCGCAGTAGTAGCAGCCACTACTACTGCTTGCTCGTCCCGCGTAGCTGCATTGCAACTTCGCGTTGCGAGCAAGCAGCGCGAAGCTGCTTGCTCGCAGCGAGCAAGCTCGCCGAGCGAGATCGCTTGACGGGCTAGCCGAGCGAGCTCGCTCGACGGGATCGCTCAAAGCGAGGATCGAGCCATACCAAAAAAAAAGGGGGAGAGGAGAGAAGGGAGGGCCCTCAAGTGGAGCACCCCAGAAAATCCCAAAGGGGGCACCTGAGGAGGTGGCACCATCACAAAAAGAAAACAACAAAAAAACAACACAAAACAGCAAAAAAAAGGAGGAGGACAGGGGGTCCTCGAGTGGGGCAGTTGAGTAAGGCTCGGGAAGGGGTACCCCACTCACGCCAAGCGTTGGTGAACACAAAAAAAACAAAAGGGGTGATTTTTGTTGTATATATATATATATATATATATATATATATTTACTTTTAGTGTGGCTTGAGGCCACTACCGTCGGCTGACGACGGGAACCGCTGTAGCAGCAGCCGCCGCGAGATTCGTAGCAGTAGTAGGAACAGCGAAGGTGGCTTGAGGCCACAGCCGTCTGTTGACGATGACACCCGGTGCAACATCAGCGGCACCGAAGGCGACTTGAGGTTGAACGTTGTGATGATTGCGCCATCGCCACTGTAGTGTGTTGCTACAATGTTGCACGCGGTGGCGATGGCGCAACTATCGCAACGTGCGACCTCAAGTCGCCTTCGGTGCCGCTGATGTTGTACCGGGTGTCGTCGTCAACAGATGGCTGTGGCCTCAAGCCACCTTCGTTGTTGCTACTGCTGCTGCGACTCTCGCGGCGGATCCTGCTACAACGGTTCCTGTCGTCAGCCGACGGTAGTGGCCTCAAGCCACACTTAAAGCAAAATAATTAAAAAAAAAAACTCATCCCCTTTGTTTTTCCTTTTTGTGTTCACCGACGCTCGACGCGAGTGGGATACCCCTTCCCGGGCCTTACTCAACTTCCCCACTCGAGGACCCCCTGTCCTCATCCTTTTTTGTTGTTGTTTTTTTTTTTTGGTGTGATGGTGCCACCTCCTCAGGTGCCCCCTCTGGGGTTTTCTAGGGTGTCCCACTCGAGCCCCCCCCTCTCTCCTCTCCCCCTTTTTTTTTCGGTCTGGCTCGANGCATCGGTAGTAGTAGCAGCAGCGACGACGCCGGCGGGCCGCTACAGCGTGCAGCCGTAGCTGCTCACGCGGGCTGCACTAGCAGGAGCAGCCCGCGCAGTAGTGGCAGTCGCAGTAGTAGCAGCCACTACTACTGCTTGCTCGTCCCGCGTAGCTGCATTGCAACTTCGCGTTGCGAGCAAGCAGCGCGAAGCTGCTTGCTCGCAGCGAGCAAGCTCGCTGAGCGAGATCGCTTGACGGGCTAGCCGAGCGAGCTCGCTCGACGGGATCGCTCAAAGCGAGGATCGAGCCATACCAAAAAAAAAGGGGGAGAGGAGAGAAGGGAGGGCCCTCAAGTGGAGCACCCCAGAAAATCCCAAAGGGGGCACCTGAGGAGGTGGCACCATCAAAAAAAGAAAACAACAAAAAAACAACACAAAACAGCAAAAAAAAGGAGGAGGACAGGGGGTCCTCGAGTGGGGCAGTTGAGTAAGGCTCGGGAAGGGGTACCCCACTCACGCCGAGCGTTGGTGAACAAAAAAAAAACAAAAGGGGTGATTTTTGTTATATATATATTTACTTTTAGTGTGGCTTGAGGCCACTACCGTCGGCTGACGACGGGAACCGCTGTAGCAGCAGCCGCCGCGAGATTCGTAGCAGTAGTAGGAACAGCGAAGGTGACTTGAGGCCACAGCCGTCTGTTGACGATGACACCCGGTGCAACATCAGCGGCACCGAAGGCGACTTGAGGTTGAACGTTGTGATAATTGCGCCATCGCCACTGTAGTGTGTTGCTACAATGTTGCACGCGGTGGCGATGGCGCAACTATCGCAACGTGCGACCTCAAGTCGCCTTCGGTGCCGCTGATGTTGTACCGGGTGTCGTCGTCAACAGATGGCTGTGGCCTCAAGCCACCTTCGTTGTTGCTACTGCTGCTGCGACTCTCGCGGCGGCTCCTGCTACAACGGTTCCTGTCGTCAGCCGACGGTAGTGGCCTCAAGCCACACTTAAAGCAAAATAATTAAAAAAAACAAAACTCATCTCCTTTGTTTTTCCTTTTTGTGTTCACCGACGCTCGACGCGAGTGGGATACCCCTTCCCGGGCCTTACTCAACTTCCCCACTCGAGGACCCCCTGTCCTCATCCTTTTTTGTTGTTGTTTTTTTTTTTTGGTGTGATGGTGCCACCTCCTCAGGTGCCCCCTCTGGGGTTTTCTAGGGTGTCCCACTCGAGCCCCCCCCTCTCTCCTCTCCCCCTTTTTTTTTCGGTCTGGCTCGACCCTCGCTTCGAGCAAGCTCGCTCGCTACGAGCAAGCAACTTCACGCTTCTTGCTCGAAACGCGAAGCTGCAATGCAGCTTCGCGGGGCGAGCAAGCAGCAGCAGTGGCTGCTGCTACTGCGGTTGTCACTGTTGCTCGGGCTGCTGCTGCTGTTGTAGCCCACGTGAGCAGCTACGGTTGTACGCTGCAGCTACCCACCGGCACCGCCGCTACTACTACTACTACTACTACTACGCCTGCTGCACGTCGTTCTTATTGTTGTAGCTGCTTGTCGTTGTAGCTGCTTGTCGCTGCTGCTACAGCTGTTGCTCACTGTCGCCTACTACTGCTGCTCACAGCCGTTAGCTGTTGTTGCCGCTCATTGCTGTTGGTGCTGTTTGTTGCTATCGCCTGCTGCAGCTGCCGCTACAGCTAATCGCCGTCGCTGTTGCTACTACAGCTGCTGCTCACCGCCGGTATTGCAAGCTGTTGCTGCTACTGCATACTGCCACTACTCGCAACCGCTGCTGCCACAAGCTGCTGCTTCTCTTGCGAGCTACTTCTCCTTTTTTTGTTTTTTTGTGTGCACACACCGGTAGCCACACACGGCTGCTACTGCCACCCGGTGCTACTGCTACAATGGGTACTTCCCGTAGCCGCTACCGTCGCAAGTGCTTCCCGCCGTTATTGCTCCTACGGTCGCTGTTACTTGCACCTACCGCCGTTGTCTCTGCTACCTCCAGCGCTCCGCTGCAACGTAGTCGTGGTGGGTCCCTCGAGGATCNTTTTTTTTTTTTGGTGTGATGGTGCCACCTCCTCAGGTGCCCCCTCTGGGGTTTTCTAGGGTGTCCCACTCGAGCCCCCCCCTCTCTCCTCTCCCCCTTTTTTTTTCGGTCTGGCTCGACCCTCACTTCGAGCGAGCTCGCTCGCTACGAGCAAGCAACTTCACGCTTCTTGCTCGAAACGCGAAGCTGCAATGCAGCTTCGCGGGGCGAGCAAGCAGCAGCAGTGGCTGCTGCTACTGCGGTTGTCACTGTTGCGCGGGCTGCTGCTGCTGTTGTAGCCCACGTGAGCAGCTACGGCTGTACGCTGCAGCTACCCACCGGCACCGCCGCTACTACTACTACTACTACTACTACTACTACTACTACGCCTGCTGCACGTCGTTCTTATTGTTGCAGCTGCTTGTCGTTGTAGCTGCTTGTCGCTGCTGCTACAGCTGTTGCTCACTGTCGCCTACTACTGCTGCTCACAGCCGTTAGCTGTTGTTGCCGCTCATTGCTGTTGGTGCTGTTTGTTGCTGTCGCCTGCTGCAGCTGCCGCTACAGCTAATCGCCGTCGCTGTTGCTACTACAGCTGCTGCTCACCGCCGGTATTGCAAGCTGTTGCTGCTACTGCATACTGCCACTACTCGCAACCGCTACTGCCGCAAGCTTCTGCTTCTCTTGCGAGCTACTTCTCCTTTTTTTTGTTTTTTTGTGTGCACACACCGGTAGCCACACACGGCTGCTACTGCCACCCGGTGCTACTGCTACAATGGGTACTTCCCGTAGCCGCTACCGTCGCAAGTGCTTCCCGCCGTTATTGCTCCTACGGTCGCTGTTACTTGCACCTACCGCCGTTGTCTCTGCTACCTCCAGCGCTCCGCTGCAACGTAGTCGTGGTGGGTCCCTCGAGGATCTGATGCTGCTGGTATGGATGGTTGCCGCTGCTGCCACTCACTTCTACTGCATCTTTGCTGCACAGAACAACGAGCTGTGGCTTGTTTGCTCTGATACCATGAGAATATTCTAGGAAGCTACCTAGCACGCTTACCACTGACCGGGCGTCAGCGCTCAGTGACCTCGCGGTGTCACCACAGGTGGGATGCGAAACGACAATGGGTTTGGCTAGACGACACGACTCAGTGTCAAATGTGCTTCCATTAATAAACACATGTAGAGAGTAATAACAAATGACAATTCCACAGCATAAATACCTGTCGCGGCGCACGACAGGTGTCGCACGCGGCAGTGCAAGGTCTGTCCTAAAACCGGCCCAAAAACATTGTTTTGGCCGTAACTGTGCGTGGACAAATCAGAACGCTACGCTGTGTGAACCTAGAGATGTAGAATCTCGAGTCGGCCGCTACGACTGGTCACACACATAAGTCCAGCACCAATCGGTGGACAGAAAATGCAAAAACATGAAAATCTGGCTCAAGGGCCAGTCCACCAAGAAAACTCTGGCATGTGCGGAAAAACCGCAAAGCACCGCGGCAAGCACCCAGGGCGTCGTGGCAGCTCTCTGGCAGCTGCTGGTGGATGAAGCCACCACTCGTCGGTGCTCCGGCGCCAGCTGTGTCTGCATCAAGGATAGGCTGCAAAAAACTTGTAGGAAATCCGAGACAGCATCCACGACAGTGGGGCAGTCATCGGTCAACTCCGAGTGAGTGGTCCACCACCTGCCGACGCGCCGGTGTCTCCGGGGTCCGCATCGAGGACCATGTCGTCGCGCTTTCATGTACCGCTGGTCTCCTTGCCGTCGCTCGTGACGCTTTGAAGCCACACACACCAACACTCCCTGGCTGACACAATTATCAACATAACGATGTTTGAGCGAAGGCAAGAGATGATGGCTCAGGCAACCAATCATAGTGAGCACTAATCAAGCATACCACAGCACATAGTCTCCTCGTGACAATGGTGCATCCTACCAAATGCCTGGGTCTCGACCATGGAGGAAGTCAATCACACACATACATGTCAAACATCATGCAAGAGAGACAGAGAAACAAGGTCTCCTCGTGACCCCGGAAAATGTCTGCGGGTGTCCGGGTCTCGACGAAATCATGCATGGATCATACATAATACATGTATGCAATGGGTCTCCACGTCACACCGGTAGAACTCAACAGGTGCGCGGGTCTCGACCAGCATAACCTTGCATGGATCATACATAACAGATGGAGGCAATAGGTCTCCACATCACACCGATAGAACTCACCAGGTGCGCACGTCTCGACCAGCAGAACGTCGACCATAGGATCGTGCTACAGCTTAAGTAACCTCGCTGTCCTCAAAAGGGCGTCAGGCCAAAGCCCACACACCAACACTCCCCGTGGGCTGCAGAGGCTGACAGTACAAGCAAAGCTGATGGCTACTCCCAACACAATCCGTGAGGAGGGAGCACGGCTCCCCCATGGCCACATACCCCTGCGCAGCAATAGCAAGGGTGACTACGATGCTGGTGGGATGTGCTCGCACGGAGCCTCACCCCGGAACGGCGTCGTCGCTGTCATTGTCGTCGCTGTCATCGTCGTCGCTATCATAGTCGTCACTACTATCCTCGTCTGCTGATGTGGCTGGTGCAACGCTAAGGGCCTCCTCTATAACAATCGCCTGCTGTATTGCCTCCAACTACTGAGCTGCATATCGCCTCGCAACCTCCGCAACGTCGAGGCGCGTGTGGAGCTCTACAAGCTCTGATGCGGCAGCTGACCGGCTGGCTGCATCTGCGGCATGTAGACGGTCAGTCGCGGAACGAACCTGACGGTGGACCTCGATAGTGTGCACGGCAGCACGAGCCAGAGCCTCCTGTATCCTTGTGGTCTCACCCCATAGGAAGGAGTGAAGCTGTGCCTGCTCCACGCACAAGTCGACGTCCTCTACGTCAGTTGTCGACTCAAGTACCGCCAGGCCACGAGGTGCTGGTAGAGCGGGAGCGCAAGACAATGAATTGCCACGTAAGTCATCTAGGGTTGTAGGAACAACTGTTGCAAAGGAACCTGCTGCTCGTGACACACCTGTCGCTCGGCCGTCAGCTGCTGGCCGGACGTCGGCATGTGTAGGTATAGCTACATCCACGGCGACGTCGTGGTCATCGAAGGTGCGGTCAGTGCCGTGGTGCTCCTCGTGACCCCTGGTGCACAGCCCATCATCGACCTACTGCTGGAGGTTTGCCTGTCCCAGACGTGCATCCTCTAGAGACCACTCAGCTACCTCGAGATGTCTGTGTACATCCTCCACACACTCCTCGACAGCCCGTCGTGCTGGAACGTCCACGGTGTAACAGCGGCTGCTGGCCTCCCGGGGCTCGACCATGAGACTCTGCACGTGCGCCTCCACTCGAGCCACCACTGCCTCCTACTCGTCGACCGCGGGACGTAGGCACTTGGGTAAAGGAACTGTAGCTCGGACAAGAGTAGCTGTGTCCTCGGCTAGAACCGTCGTGGTGTCAGCAATATCGGTCAGGGCAGCGAGGTGTCGGAGCTCTGCAGCTCGCTCTGCGTCCTCCATGTTGCACACGTGGACGTCTGCTCTCACCGAGGGGCCATCGCGTGCTCGTACCGTAGCTACTGCAAGAACGGCAGTGCACTGGGCCTTTACGTCTGCCTCCGACCTTGCGTTCGACCACTCCATGATGGACGACTGATCCTCATAGAGGAAGTCTGCCTCGTCCTAGTGGTCTATCACCTGCTCCTGTTGCCCAGCACTATCTGTCTGAACCACCTGGGCGTCTGCTGGGGCCCTAGTATCAGTATCTCTATCACCTGCTCCTGCTGTTGCGCCAGGCACCATGGCAGCTGTCTCCACACCAGCTAATGCGGGAGCGCGCACACCGTCAGGCGCAGCTCCTGCATCGGTCGTCGTCATGTCATCCGCCAGGGTATCAACGAACACCATCTCCATCCCCGACTCAGACTCAGCCTTGGACCAATCCTCCTCCGACGAAGAGTCTCGATCAAGGCGAACGTCTACCCCTGCCAAACTCTGCGATAGCTGAGTCTACTATGTAGTCTACACCTCAATCATCCTACGCTATAGAGTATTCGCCTCACCAATTCCGAGCTCCGCCGCGGTCGTCAACGGAAAAACCATCCCACCCATGACTGACACCTCGGCAGGAGCTGTGGGAACTCGGCAGACCAACCCGTGAACAGGAGATGAGGGGGTCTCGACACTTGAGACTCCTCCCACAGGCGCGTCTGATGGTTTTGCCTGAGCACGCCATGCAAGACAAGTAGCTCTCCGCCGCATACAACGAGTGCAAGAACGAGCGGTACGGCGAGGGGCTGAGGGTCCGTCCGTCGGTATGATGCCGAAAGCCTCCAAGACGGAGCGGAGGGCGATGGATGTAGATGAGAGATTTGGTATTCTAGCATCGTCGGAGGAAGGGATGCATGATCGGGAGGAAGATGATGATGAAGTGGGAGGCGACACCTGCGGCGAGAGGGCAGCTCGCTCGGAAGTCACGTGGTCAAGGAGCTGCTTGACCATGCGCTGGAGGTTCCTGACCTCCATGTGTAGGGCGGCCATATCACCACGCAGAAGCGTTGTGGCATCACTCGGTGATGTATCCACTGAAGGAGGAGGTGGAGGATCGTACCTAGGGGGGATGCCACCCTGGAGGACGCTGTCGGCACTAGCGCCAGCCATGCTGCCTATCTCGACAATAAAAGCACAAAAACCCTGAAGACAAGTGGGACTCGTGCCACGGCTGCATCGACCACTTTGCCTGTGGCGGTTGCCACGGCTGAGGCTCAGGCGCAGAACACGGCGATGGCAACGTCCACGGCCACACTGCGCAGCTCATGTCGATAGCTGAGCGTAGGTGATAATCTCAGACACTCGACCCCGATGGTGCAAAGCACCACGTAGAGGTATACGAATGTAGCAACGTCTCTCAGACGGGCTACGATATCGTCAGTCAAGATGACAACCTCAACCGTAGTGTGTTGCTACAATGTTGCACCCGGTGGCGATGGTGGAACTACCGCAACGTGTGATCTCAAGTCGCCTTCAGTGCCGCTGATGCTGCACCGGGTGCCGTCGTCAACACGCGGTTGTGGCTTCAAGCCACCTTCGCTGTTGGTACTGCTGTTGCGACTCTCAAGGCGGTTGCTACTACAGCAGTTCCCGTCGTCAGCCGACGGTAGTGGCCTCAAGCCACACTAAAAGAAAAATAAAAAAGAACAAAAACAAAACTCACCCCCTGTTGCTTTTTTGTGTGTTCACCGATGCTCGACGCAAGTGGGGTACTCCTTCTCGGGCCTTACTCAACTGTCCCACTCGAGGACACCCTGTCCTCCTACTTTTTTTGTTGCTTTTTTTGTGTGTGCGATGGTGCCACCTCCTCAGGTGCCCCCTTTGGGATTTTCTAGGGTGCCCCACTCGAGGGCCCCCCTTCTCTCCTCTTCCCCTTTTTTCGAAGCGAGGGTCTAGCTCGACCCTCGCTTCGAGCGAGCCCGTGGAGCGAGCTTGCTCGGTGAGCCCGTTGAGCGAGCTCGCTCAGCGAGCTCGCTCGTTGCGAGCAAGCAGCTTCACGCTGCTTGATCGCAACACGAAGGTACAATGCAGTTTCGCGGGGCGAGCAAGCAGTAGCAGTGGCTGCTGCTGCTACGGCTGCCACTGTTGCACAGACTGATGCTGCTATTACTGCCCGCGTGAGCAGCTGCGACTACACGCTGCAGCTACCCTCCAGCGCCGCCGCTGCTGCTGCTACTGTCGCTACACCTGCTACACGTCGTTGCTACTGCTGCAGCTACTTTCCGCTACTACTGCTGCTGTTGCTCACTGCCGCCTGCTGCTGCTGCTCACAACCGCTAGCTGTTGCTGCCGCTCGCTACTATTGCTGATGTTTGCTGCTGCCGCCTGCTACAGCTACCGTTGCAGCTGATCGTCGCCGCTGCTACTGCTGCTCGCCGCCGCTGCTGTAAGCTGTTGTTGATGCTGCGTGCTGGCACTGCTCGCAGCCGCCGGTGCCGCAAGCTGCTACTTCTCCTACGAGCTGCTTCTCCTCCTCCTTTTCTTGTTTTCTTTGTGTGCACATACCGGTAGCCAGACACGGCTGCTGCTATACCCGGTGCTGCTGTTGCAGTGGGTGCTGCCCATATTCGCTACCGTTGCAGGTGCTTCCCACCGCTTATTGCTGCTACGGCCGCTGTTGCTTGCAATTGCCACCGTTGTCTCTGCTACCTCCACCCCTCCGCTGCAACGTAGTCGTGGTGGGTCCCTCCAGGATCTGATGCTGCTGCTATGGGTGGCTGCCGCTGCTGCCACTCACTACTGTTGCGTCTCTGCTGCACAGCACGAGCTGTGGCTCGTTTACTCCGATACCATGAGAAGATTCTAGGAAGCTTCCTAGCACGCTTGCCACTGACTGGGCATCGGCATCCAGTCAGCTCGCGGCATCAACACAGGTCGGATGCGAAACGGCAAGGGGTTTGACTAGACGACACGACTTAGTGTCAAATGTGCTTCCATTAATAAACACATGCAGAGAGTAATAACAAATGACAAGTCCACATCATAAATACCTCACGCGGCGCACGACAGGTGTCGCACGTGGCAGTGCAAGGTCTGTCCTAAAACCGGTCCAAAAACATTGTTTTGGCCGTAAGTGTGCGAAGACAAATCAGAACGCTTCGCCCTCTGAACCTAGAGATGCAGAATCTTGGGCCGGACACTACGACTGGTCACACGCATAAGTCCGGCACCGATCGGTGGACAGAAAATGCAAAAGGGCAGGGTGACTATATATCCCAAGTTTCGTACAATAAGCCCCATCCGCCCCTCCGTCGGAGCAATAAGCCCCATCTGCCCCTCAGTCGGAACAATAAGCCCTATTCGCCCCTCTGCCAGCGCGATAAGCCTTATCCATCCCTCTGTCGGAGCGATAAGCCTCATTCGCCCCTCCGCCAGAACAATAAGCCTGACTCGCCCCTTCTGCAAGGACGCAAAAATCCAAGCGTAGAAAATAAACGATATACCCTTCTCGTTTGTCGGAAGTTAGCATGTTGACGTTGCATGGATGCAGCGTCGACATGCTGACGTCACAACTTTCTACCCAATTCTCACAAACTCCTTAAATGAAGGGTTTGTAATTTTTCGTAAGTTGTTTGCGGGGAGTTTGCATGGGAGGTCCGAGACTCTCCATGCATTGAAAGGGAACCTGCTGGGCCCCACGGAAGCGGGGCCCAGCAGGTTCCCTTTCAAACGAGGGGGTTGGTTTCTAATGAGGGGGTTGGTTTGTCTACTGTTTGTATCTCAAACGAGGGTGTCAAATTGTACAAAGTATAAAAAAAGAAACAAAAACAGATTTTCGACTCGCCTCGGGGATTCCTATGGACGCCCGTCGGCCGGAATCACCGTCGAAGTCCTCCCCTCCCCCCCCCACTCTCCACCGGCTCCTGGCAACCCACCGGCCGCCCGTTCCATCGCGGCCCTCAATCGTGAGGACCTCGATGGACGGGCAGGTGGGCTGCGAGAAGTGGGGGGGTGAGAAAATGTGTGGAAGCTTCCTAGCGATGTTGCCGCTGACTAGGCGTCAGTGCCTGGTCAGACGGTGACGACAGTCACAAGTCGTGCACACAACGGCAAGGGTCTGGCTAGGGGACACAAGGCAAAGTGTCAGAATGCTTCAATAGCATTTGCAGAGATAAATGACAAATGACAGGTCCATGGCATAAGTACCTGCCGCGGCGCACGGCGGGTGTCGCACGCGGCAGTGCAAGGTGTGTCCTAAAACCGGCTCAAAACCACTGTTTTGGTCGTAACTCAGTGTAGACAAGTCAGAACGCTATACCGTCTGAACCTACACGTGCAAAATCTCAAGCCGGATTCTACGACTGGTCACATGCATGTATCCGGCAACAAACGGTGGACACACAATGCAAAGACATGCAAATTGGGCCCACGGCCAGTCCACCGATAAAATCCTACAAGCTGTAGAAAAACTGCAGAGGGTCCCAGACAGCATCCAGGACTCTGGGACGACCGTCAATCAGCTCCGAGCAGGTAGTCCACCACCAGACGATGCCTCGGTGCCACCTGGGTCCGCATCAGAGATCTGCACGAGCATGGACATGGCCGAGTGGTCATAGTAAACTGTGCAGGTCGACAGGAACATCACAAATCACAACACTCCCCCATGACCCGATGGTACGCATGTCCATACACGTGTAGCACTGAAATGAGTGTAATAACGAGTACAAAAACAGTCGTGACACAGACACAGACACACCCCGTACTCAACCACTCTCAGGCAAGGGGCGAAGCCCAACGGAACGAATGGCCACCAGAAACTTCCCGCCCGCCAGTGCCTTCGTCAAGAAGTAAGCAGGCTGCATGTCAGTGCTGACCCATATCACGGAGATCACGTGTTGCTCCACCAAATCACGCACGAAGTGATGCTCAACCGCAATGTGCTTCGTGTGAGCATGAAAGACACCAGAGTTCTCCACAATGGCAAGAGCACTCTGGTTGTCACAACGAAGTACAATGGCGGGCACCGACCGACCCAGCTCAACGAACAGGCGCTGCACCTAGAGCGACATCCTCTGCCTCGGACGACCTATGTGCGATGCAGCCCTGCTTCCCACTATGCAAGGACACAACGGTACCACTGAGCAGGAACATGTAACCGGTGCGACTGCGTCCATCCGGGCTCCAGGCCCAGTTGCTGTCGGTGTAGCCATCAAGAACCACCGAACACTGCCGGCGAAAGCAGAGTCCGAGGTACGGCGTGGAAACCACGTACCGCACCACTCGCACAGTCGCCTGGAGGGCTCTAGCATGTGGAGCCTGCGAAAACTGTGCAAGGAGGTCGATGGCAAAGGCGATGTTGGGGCGTGTGGTAGTGGCCAGGTACATCAGAGATCCGATGAGGCAGAGGTACAAAGTAACATCCACTGTCTTCCCCAGCTGTGTGGGATCGTCCGCCTTCAGGGCGTTCTGCCCGTCAGGTGTGAGAGGTGTAGAGGCCGTTGGCACTGCCCCAAGGAGGTCACTGAAGCGCTCCCCCACAATGCGTGTGTATCGGGCCTGATGCAACATAAGAGTCCGGCTTCTGCGGTCTCGTACAATCTCCATGCCAAGAAACACCATTGCAGGACCAAGGTCCTTCATCCAATAGGCAGTCTGGAGGACCGCCTTGGCCTCCTTCACGGCCTTCATGGAGGGAGATGCGATCAGGAGGTCGTCCACATAGACCAGGATGGCAGTGAATCGCTCAGGCGCCTTTCGGATGAAAAGAGAGGGATCTGCCTCGCTCTGTACATATCCTGTACGAGTCAGAGTGCCTGTGATCTCCCGATTCCAACACCGAGGAGACTAATGAGTCCGTACAAGGACTTGCACAAGTGCGAGACCTTGTCACCGTCCTCAAAGCCTAGTGGCTGGGCCACGTAAATCTCCTCATCCGGAGAACCATGGAGGAATGAATTGTTCACTTCCATGTGGTGCAGTTCCCAGTCATGCTGAGCCACCACACCAAACAGAGTGCGAGCTGAGGTCATGCGGCCGACAGGGGCAAAGATGTCAGTGTAATCAATACCCTCGATCTGAGAGTACCCCTTGACGACCAAGCGAACCTTGTGGCGTTCCACTGAGCCATCCGGCTTCACCTTCTTGCGAAAGACCCACTTGACCTGAATCGCCTTCCTCCCAGGTGGAAGGTCGACTAGCTTGTAAACTCCGTGCTCTCGGATGGCACAAAGCTCATCCTCGCAGGTGGCACGCCAGGCGACGGCATCCTCTGATGAGAGGGCGTCCCTCAGTGTGCCCGGATCAGGTGCCAACGAGGGAGAGCTCTGAGTGGCGAGTGCACACGCCTCAGAAC